>JAQBSW010014469.1:0-11584 GCA_029291075.1 Eudiplozoon nipponicum
ATACACTCTGGCCTTCATCGATATCAGTTATCACATTTCGCGGTAAGCATGACATCATTCAATTCAAAATATTACAGTTAAATACTGTTTGTTGCGAAGAACTAATATATATGCAAGTATGTATTAGGTTTTGCGAACCTAGTAACAAATTAGTTCAGTTGTGACCAGAAGGATAAACCAAAGGCAGCATGAACGGAAAGTATAATCTCATGCACATTCGTTTCGTGCTTACTGGCGACTCATCAGTAGGAGCCGGTATTACGCCCTTTAACCACTATATATTTGGTAGAAGAATGTGGAATAATAGGACGGTACAATCTCCTAGACGAATGTGTAAACCTGTAATAGTGAAGCTAACATAATCTAAAGTCAACGACAATACGACTTCAATGCTAACTCACACTATATAATATATATACCGAGTCTGTAAAGGATACTAACACTATGGCTATTGTGTTAGTAACTGATACCTTTTTTGAAATCGATGAGTACCGGATACTAACACTATGGTTTCCGAGTCGGTACATGATACCAACCTGATGGATATAAATTTATGCTAAAGTTCACCCAAATTGAGAATTACAACAATTTCCGAACACCTGTTACTCCAGTTAAACCATACACTCTGGCCTTCATCGATATCAGTTATCACATTTCGCGGTAAGCATGACATCATTCAATTCAATATATTACAGTTAAATACTGTTTGTTGCGAAGAACTAATATATATGCAAGTATGTATTAGGTTTTGCGAACCTAGTAACAAATTAGTTCAGTTGTGACCAGAAGGATAAACCAAAGGCAGCATGAACGGAAAGTATAATCTCATGCACATTCGTTTCGTGCTTACTGGCGACTCATAAGTAGGAGCCGGTATTACGCCCTTTAACCACTATATATTTGGTAGAAGAATGTGCAATAATAGGACGGTACAATCTCCTAGACGAATGTGTAAACCTGTAATAGTGAAGCTAACATAATCTAAAGTCAACGACAATACGACTTCAATGCTAACTCACACTATATAATATATATACCGAGTCTGTAAAGGATACTAACACTATGGCTATTGTGTTAGTAACTGATACCTTTTTGAAATCGATGAGTACCGGATACTAACACTATGGTTTCCGAGTCGGTACATGATACCAACCTGATGGATATAAATTTATGCTAAAGTTCACCCAAATTGAGAATTACAACAATTTCCGAACACCTGTTACTCCAGTTAAACCATACACTCTGGCCTTCATCGATATCAGTTATCACATTTCGCGGTAAGCATGACATCATTCAATTCAATATATTACAGTTAAATACTGTTTGTTGCGAAGAACTAATATATATGCAAGTATGTATTAGGTTTTGCGAACCTAGTAACAAATTAGTTCAGTTGTGACCAGAAGGATAAACCAAAGGCAGCATGAACGGAAAGTATAATCTCATGCACATTCGTTTCGTGCTTACTGGCGACTCATCAGTAGGAGCCGGTATTACGCCCTTTAACCACTATATATTTGGTAGAAGAATGTGGAATAATAGGACGGTACAATCTCCTAGACGAATGTGTAAACCTGTAATAGTGAAGCTAACATAATCTAAAGTCAACGACAATACGACTTCAATGCTAACTCACACTATATAATATATATACCGAGTCTGTAAAGGATACTAACACTATGGCTATTGTGTTAGTAACTGATACCTTTTTTGAAATCGATGAGTACCGGATACTAACACTATGGTTTCCGAGTCGGTACATGATACCAACCTGATGGATATAAATTTATGCTAAAGTTCACCCAAATTGAGAATTACAACAATTTCCGAACACCTGTTACTCCAGTTAAACCATACACTCTGGCCTTCATCGATATCAGTTATCACATTTCGCGGTAAGCATGACATCATTCAATTCAATATATTACAGTTAAATACTGTTTGTTGCGAAGAACTAATATATATGCAAGTATGTATTAGGTTTTGCGAACCTAGTAACAAATTAGTTCAGTTGTGACCAGAAGGATAAACCAAAGGCAGCATGAACGGAAAGTATAATCTCATGCACATTCGTTTCGTGCTTACTGGCGACTCATCAGTAGGAGCCGGTATTACGCCCTTTAACCACTATATATTTGGTAGAAGAATGTGGAATAATAGGACGGTACAATCTCCTAGACGAATGTGTAAACCTGTAATAGTGAAGCTAACATAATCTAAAGTCAACGACAATACGACTTCAATGCTAACTCACACTATATAATATATATACCGAGTCTGTAAAGGATACTAACACTATGGCTATTGTGTTAGTAACTGATACCTTTTTTGAAATCGATGAGTACCGGATACTAACACTATGGTTTCCGAGTCGGTACATGATACCAACCTGATGGATATAAATTTATGCTAAAGTTCACCCAAATTGAGAATTACAACAATTTCCGAACACCTGTTACTCCAGTTAAACCATACACTCTGGCCTTCATCGATATCAGTTATCACATTTCGCGGTAAGCATGACATCATTCAATTCAATATATTACAGTTAAATACTGTTTGTTGCGAAGAACTAATATATATGCAAGTATGTATTAGGTTTTGCGAACCTAGTAACAAATTAGTTCAGTTGTGACCAGAAGGATAAACCAAAGGCAGCATGAACGGAAAGTATAATCTCATGCACATTCGTTTCGTGCTTACTGGCGACTCATCAGTAGGAGCCGGTATTACGCCCTTTAACCACTATATATTTGGTAGAAGAATGTGGAATAATAGGACGGTACAATCTCCTAGACGAATGTGTAAACCTGTAATAGTGAAGCTAACATAATCTAAAGTCAACGACAATACGACTTCAATGCTAACTCACACTATATAATATATATACCGAGTCTGTAAAGGATACTAACACTATGGCTATTGTGTTAGTAACTGATACCTTTTTGAAATCGATGAGTACCGGATACTAACACTATGGTTTCCGAGTCGGTACATGATACCAACCTGATGGATATAAATTTATGCTAAAGTTCACCCAAATTGAGAATTACAACAATTTCCGAACACCTGTTACTCCAGTTAAACCATACACTCTGGCCTTCATCGATATCAGTTATCACATTTCGCGGTAAGCATGACATCATTCAATTCAATATATTACAGTTAAATACTGTTTGTTGCGAAGAACTAATATATATGCAAGTATGTATTAGGTTTTGCGAACCTAGTAACAAATTAGTTCAGTTGTGACCAGAAGGATAAACCAAAGGCAGCATGAACGGAAAGTATAATCTCATGCACATTCGTTTCGTGCTTACTGGCGACTCATCAGTAGGAGCCGGTATTACGCCCTTTAACCACTATATATTTGGTAGAAGAATGTGGAATAATAGGACGGTACAATCTCCTAGACGAATGTGTAAACCTGTAATAGTGAAGCTAACATAATCTCAAGTCAACGACAATGCGACTTCAATGCTAACTCACACTATATAATATATATACCGAGTCTGTAAAGGATACTAGCACTATGGTTATTGTGTTAATAACTCATATCTTTTTTGAAATCGATGAGTACCGGATACTAACACTATGGTTTCCGAGTCGGTACATGATACCAACCTGATGGATATAAATTTATGCTAAAGTTCACCTAAATTGAGAATTACAACAATTTCCGAACACCTGTTACTCCAGTTAAACCATACACTCTGGCCTTCATCGATATCAGTTATCACATTTCGCGGTAAGCATGACATCATTCAATTCAATATATTACAGTTAAATACTGTTTGTTGCGAAGAACTAATATATATGCAAGTATGTATTAGGTTTGCAGACCTACTATTTTCGGAATAAAGTAACTGCAGTTGTATTGTCACAAGTAAACAGTCATTCATTGTAATGATGAAAAACAAAACAATTCTTTGAAAGTCGTTGATGAAAATCGTCAGGCTACAGCGAAATAATGCTGCTATATAACAGTTTTCAGCTAAAATTCAAAATATATAGCCCAGTCCTCGTCCAATAGAATTCGCCTCGCCAACATTAATTAAAGCGGTTACAGAATAGGATTATTAACTATGCTGCCAATTGCAAAAATACATTGCGCACTCTTGCCGACAAATGAGGGCGTGTCTGAAACAGAACGAGAGAAAAAGTGTTGCCATGGTTACGCTCAAAGTAAAGCAAATACACTGATGCCTTATTGTCACTAGGCGAATTTGATATGTATCAACTTGAGGATAGAAGACAGGCAAAACGCGACATTAACTGCACGTTATGCAGGTACACGATTACACGCAAAGCACTGTTGTTAATATGATGTTTTTAAATTTTGTTAACTTAACTTGATGAAGACCAGCATATTAGCAATTAAATTATCTTCCTTCCACATTCATTACAGCTGTAACTATGCCACTAAAATGACATTGCCTATATGCGTTTGAAGTTACTTGCGATTATTATAAATCTTAAATGTAAACCTTAAAATAATTTTGTTTATATCATCACAATTTCGTTTTTTGCGGTCCATATGTAAGGATAGACGAAGATCAAAACTCTTCATTGAAAAAAAGGAGAAAGAAATAAGATCAAAATAAAGGGCTATCGTTATTAATAAATTGTATTACTTGGTTCTAGAAGTGCAGGTGAGCTCTCGAAAAAACTGAACTATTCTCTCGTAAATTGATCATAGCTGTGGAAAATACAAAATTCCTAACTGTCTCACTGATGTTAATGAAATTAATAGTAAATTGGACTATAATATGTGGCATTTGGGAAACGACGAGACAGCTTAAATGTAGTACAATTAGCTCAAAAATTTATACATACAAATATTATTGTTCTATCCAAACCATTCGAGAAGCGGGCGCGTATTTTCAGTAAAAAGGAAGAAGGGCAAAATACGAAATTAGCTTAAATTGATGCACAACTTTGCATAAAAGTAAAGATCTGTTGCTGAGAAACTTGATAATTTAAATCAAAATTATCCCCATTCACAAACCGAATTAAAAAAAAAAAAAAAAAAAAAAAAAAAAAAAAAAAAAAAAAAAAAAAAAAAAAAAAAAAAAAAAAAAAAAAAAAAAAAAAAAAAAAAAAAAAAAAAAAAATTGATATACACTTAACTAGTAAAAAACAAGTTATGCTTAAGAGATCTAACAACAAGTACAAATGGGATTTAAACTAAAATTTTCTACTTGACATACTGATTGTCATTTGTGGGTGATGGGCTTTCCGTTAAAAAAGGCCTCCATATCCGGAGGCCGATATATATTACGAAATCATGATGACACTGGATTCAAACCATTCAGAGTAGTTTGTTAATCCAATTTAATATGACGTGATATTATAAATTTTGTCTGGCTTATCTTTTGCATATCAAACTTGTCAAATTCTAATTTTCCGCTTACTGATTACACCATTCCAATTATATAAGTGCCTGTATATCGTTCACCGTAATAACAATTATGGTCTGTTTATTTTAAGTTCAATGGAATCTATCATGGTTACCAAGTAATGAGTTAATATATGTTGATCTAAACATTGTTCAGAGTAGGTTGTTATTCTAAACTTTAGACGACGTGGCATTGTAAATTTTTATTCGTGTTACCTTTGGCATAACATTCTTATACAGGTTTTCCTTTCTGGTTATCTTGTAAACTATTCCCAATACAAAGTTGTACAAATATTAAACATGGTAAGAAGACATAATACATTTATCTAAATTTCATTTAAAGGTATGATTACCACAAATGTTGACAAATGATGTAGATATAGGCCGGAGAATAATCCATTTCTTGTGAAAGGGTGTTCAAAGTTGATTCATATTCGCTATTTTAGATGACGTAAAATATTACATTGTGTTCGAATTAGCTTTGACTTAAACATTTTGTTCGATTTTGACATTTGTTTGACGCTTAAACCATTCCGCATACATAGCTGCAAAATTTGTATATGCCGTAATAACACACTTTGTAAATTTTAATAAATTCCATAGAAGTCATCATGGTTACCACGAAACGTGTTTAATGATGTCGATCTAATCCAGAATGTAACACCTTTCTTGGGAGAAGTTGTTCTGAGTAGATAGCTATTCTCAATATTAGATGATATGAACTTATGCTTCTTGTTCTTATTATACTTGATACATAATTCTTGTCAATATTTTAACCTCCTGTTTTCTTGGTGTGCCATTCCAAATGCATAGTTACAGTTAATTTTATTCAGTTCGCGATCTAGATACAGACATCTGACCCATTATTCACATACAGTTTTCGTTATATGGAATTCATCACTTACTGTTTTGAATTTGCTGCTAGATAGGGTTCGAACCTGGGCAAGTCTGCTTTGGAGTCTGGTGCTCTAATCATTGGGCCATCATGTCACTTAGTGCACACAATTTTCAGTTATATACTAACTAATGATTTTTGGTTAGCCTTTCCTTTTGATTGAGCCTCTATGACATCCGTTTTGACCTGAAGTTCCAAAAAACCGTCCTCAAACTTTCATTATAGAACAGACACCACGCTACATGAGGAAATGGTATTGAATTGAATATTTATATATTTAAACGAACGTTGATTACGCGGTCAATGATAAAATCTACTTTAATCAAGGTTTGCAATTTTTATATTAACACTAGACCCATTATTTACATTCATTTGTCCTTCTAATCAAAGTATAGTATAGTGTAGAAAATTCATCCAGTAAACCGGTTTTCTCCACTTTATAGACGAGGCTGGTTTACTGGATCAATTACCTTTTCAACAATGAACAATTCTTAGTTTATACTTACAAATTTATATGCGTAATGGGAAAGTGTTTATGCGATTTTATATTTGGTTCATGCTGACTTTGGCATATTCCTCTTTTCTTATTAGACACGCAGTTCCAGGTATATAAATGTATATATATATATATATATATATATATATATATATATATATATATATATATCTCATAGAGTGATGCGATAATTACTACGAAATATGATAACCGGTGTCGAACAAGGCCAAAGAATTTGGCAGTACTTAGTTAGCAAGTGGTCAGGATTTGTTGTTGTACTAAAATTGTTTGAACATGCGATTGATTATTTTGTTCGTGCCTAAGTTGGCGTAAACTTCTGATCTAAATTTTAACCTTATTCTTTACAGTTGCGACGTTCCAAATACATTAATGCCTATACGTTTGTCACAGCCAAACTAAATATATCACCCTTTTATAACTTTCGCTCGAGCATGCAATGATTACCAGGAAATGTGATAACTGATGTCGATACAGGTAAAAGGATAAGGCGTTATGGTGTAGCGAGTATTCAGAATTTGTTGCTAATCTCAACATTGGCTGACATGGGATTATACTTTCTGTTCGGGCTTAGGCATTTTGATCAGATGCTGAACAACGCATGTGTTTAATGACTTTCTGCAAATGAATGTCAATTGCTTACATATACTTACATTTTAACGGCTAAAATAAAGGCGAAATTAAATCCTTTTCCATTTTCTCTTGTAAAAGAGATCATTTTCTGCAATATTTCTCCGAAGCATTACGTGAATATGAATTAAAACTTTAGTAGATCATAAAATGCACAATCGATTTTACATGCCGAAAAATTCGATGAATTTTGCCACAAATTTCTTTTATTTCAGCATACACGGTTACAAATTTGAAGCCTGGCGCGATGTACAAATACAATCTTCGTCTAATTACAAACCCTGGATTTACTCTAGGTAATCCATCCGAAGATTTTATAACTCAAACGGACGCGGAGGGTGAGTTTTATTCTAATTTTAATTTTATATCAATCAACAACTCTCTGTGGTTAATTCTTGCGAAAGATTTCCTCTAACAGATTTGTGTATTTGGTTACAAAATATTGATGGGTTTTGTTTTAGACAATCCTTTAAATCAAAATAAGCCTCTATGTTTAGGTTTTGGTATCTTTTCTCCTAAAATAAGTCTTCATAGTTTAAACATTTTGCCAAATTTGACATGAACCGGCAAAAAGCAGCCACATTAATGTGGTATTTGGCTTCTGACACCGGAACTACGCCAATTAAAACAGTATTCCGCTCCGTTTGTATCTAAATAGTCGTTGAACAACATAACAAAACTACCGCCAGTCAAACATACTGATGCGTTTCTACCGTCCATGATCATCAGCAGAGTACGACGGCAAACTGATTAGCGAGAATCAAACCGCATTGCCCATAGATGGAAAGCAAATTTGAATATGTTGCTCTCACCTGCAGTAGTCCCGCATACATTGTACTTGACTGGAAATGTCGGTTGCACAATTTCTATACAGTCACGAAGATTAACTGTTTTCAGCTTTTGCCACACACATATATATACGCAAAACAATTAAACATTATTTGATTGCGCGGATGGGGGTAACAATTCTTAAAATCAAATTTTCGAGCATGAAGTAAGCACCAGTCCTATTGTATTTATTCATTCGTTGAACAACATAGCAAAACCACCGTCAGTCACACGTACTGACACATTTCTACCTTCCGTGGTCATCAGCGGAGTACGACATCAAACAGACTAGCAAAATTGAATCTTCTACTCTCACATCCAGTGCTCTCACGTATATTATACTTGACTGGAAATGTAAGTTTTGTTTATATTTATGGTAAATTAAGTGCAAACGTTGGAGCAAACCTAAGTTGATCGAGAAATTGCGTATGTATATTGGTAAATAATATTTCATGTCGATATCAAATATTATTTACCAATATACCTGCGCATATGGTCGATTAACTTACGAAGGACGATCGACCAGTTGGTTAATTACGCTAATGAGAGAACATTGAAACTTAAACGCCTGTTTTAAATCAGATGGCGTGTACACGTCTGCAATTGCTCAACACATCGTCGAAACATCACACGTATGCTCTCCAGATGTATCATTCAAAATAATTACTAAATGAAACAAAGTAAGGGAGCTAGCCACATACGAATCGTTATGGATAAACAAATTGCAGCCGTATTTATGGGAATAGAAAAAGCATGTTCAGGCATCGAGCTTAACCTGGAAGTGACGCACGCTCTTGATTGGTTTCCTTTTTTACACTCTCTCTATTTTTACATATTTCTATATTTTTGTGCCCTTTTATATGTATATATATAACGGTCTTATTTAGGGACATTTTAAGTTAAAGAATTCTTCTGATATAAGTCGGAGTTGCTGCTCAAGGCGCGAATCTGCTGTTACTTTATACATTATTACTATTAGAACACTCTTGTTCCAATGCATAATTGACATCTAGAATGGCTTTTAATCTTGCATGTAATTCTGATATGAATGCGCATTTTAAAGCTTCCTGGGATATATATCAAGCCCGATGAATTTTGAAATAAATCTGTCTAAAAATTGAGATGGAACTTAATTTCCCATTTTTCCTGACGCAATATGTTAGTCATCTGTTCTGTCCTCTCGGGTAGATACCGACTTTGAAGTTCTTCAAAAATAACCGGAAATAGACTAATTGGTTCAGTGTCCATTATGAATTTCCTGAATCTAGATAGGCTCCTTTTCATTGTCTCAGGCAATGACCACCAGGCCAAGGGAAACAGTTCTTGCTTATCCTTACCAATGGGAAATTGTATAAAATACTTATAAATATCGCTGTCAAATAACTTCAACTCGTATTCGCTGATTTAAACATTTGCCTTAAAAATGACTTGAAAAGCAATTAACCGTGCATTCGAATTAATCTAAATAATATTGGTTCAGTTTTTTATTTGAAATCAGTATGATGGTAGGCATTAGAGCAAAAGGAAGAAATTCAACCAAATACCACTTCATTCGAGACCGATCTGATGTATTGCGCAGCAATCCAGAATAATGATGACATGTTGTCCGTGCCGTAACATATAGATTATATTGAATACCAAAATCATCTTTAGGTCATACAAATGCACGTAATTAAAATTTTAAAATATGTACATGTATATATGTATACATATATATATATATGTATATCTCTATATATATATATATATATATATATTATTGTGTGTGTGTGTTATCTGTAAAACCTCGCCATTGAAACAGATAGTAAAGGAAATTCATCCAATAGACCTATTTCGTCGTTATAGGGAACACGTTAAGTAAGGCAGACATTAGACAGGGCAAATTTGCGTCAGAGTTTGCAATTCTAAGAATTGCACCAACCTTGCCGCATATTATAGGAAAGCCAAAGACATGCACCAACCTTTGTTTTCATTAGCTAATACTTCATTTGAATTATATTTGGAATCATTTAAGACTAGAAGTTCTAACTATACATATGTAAATATATATATATATATATATATATATATATATATATATATATGTACGAGATAATGTTAAACACTGTCTAAAGCAATAAATTATTATTCACTTAGCCGTTAGAATACGAAATATTTGAACAGTAAACGTACATTTATTTTGGATTCCTTGATTAGAATGGAAAAAATTGTTTATTAGCATTCAATTAGAAATATCGAAGGTGATCCTCTGTAGTTTTATTAAAATGTCTATTCAAAATGCATGATTATCCAAAACATCATCTATGACCTTATATTGGCATTCACAGTAAAAGCGAAAATATATCTATTATGGTGCGTTCGTCGTTAATGCACTGATTTTATTGTCAAATTTAATAGCACTGCCATTGGAAGATGCGGTTGTGCACCAGTCAGAACAAATTGGTCTAAATAATAAAATTCTACAAAATCTGGCCTATTGAAAACATGATGACAACCAACTTTATTGATTCCAAAATCAGTGAATCTTGTACATAATCATCAGTCTTGTAAAGTAAATCTTCCATATTTCGGAGAGCAAAGTAGATTGCTTTACCGTTTCTTAAAATTCAACAAATCATAGAAGACGCGGAAAGCGTGAATTGGTCGACACATTAGAATGCCTCGGTTATCTGAGGAGTGTTGCACAAACTATTGGAAAATTCAATAGTTAATACACAATTCATCGAACTCATTCTTCTGTTAGTATGTATCAGGTTTTGCGAACCTAGTAACAAATTAGTTCAGTTGTGACCAGAAGGATAAACCAAAGGCAGAATGAACGGAAAGTATAATCTCATGCACATTCGTTTCGTGCTTACTGGCGACTCATCAGTAGGAGCCGGTATTACGCCCTTTAACCACTATATATTTGGTAGAAGAATGTGGAATAATAGGACGGTACAATCTCCTAGACGAATGTGTAAACCTGTAATAGTGAAGCTAACATAATCTAAAGTCAACGACAATGCGACTTCAATGCTAACTCACACTATATAATATATATACCGAGTCTGTAAAGGATACTAACACTATGGCTATTGTGTTAGTAACTGATACCTTTTTTGAAATCGATGAGTACCGGATACTGACACTATGGTTTCCGAGTCGGTACATGATACCAACCTGATGGATATAAATTTATGCTAAAGTTCACCCAAATTGAGAATTACAACAATTTCCGAACACCTGTTACTCCAGTTAAACCATACACTCTGGCCTTCATCGATATCAGTTATCACATTTCGCGGTAAGCATGACATCATTCAATTCAATATATTAC
>JAQBSW010014470.1:0-11583 GCA_029291075.1 Eudiplozoon nipponicum
GTCGCTCTGACATTCACTCTCTTTCCATTTGGGTAACTTGTTGCACCATATTTGAATTAATTTGTAACTAGGTGCGCAATACCTCATACGCCATTGTATACATTTGAGTACCCGGTTTAAAATAAAACACAGTATTTGACATTCAAGTTTTTTGTTTTATCCGTTTTGAATTTTTAACTTTGATTACTGTGACATAGTAACAGTACTGCTATAAAAAAATGTTCGATACTTTATCTCTCTCCTACAAAATTCTGTACACGAGATGAGATTATGTATACCGGAAATTTGAGATAACTGAAATTATACTGAGGTAATTATTGGTCTGCTAATTGCAATAGATGTGATATATATATATATATATATATGTAGATTTAGTTGTTGGATGAGGGTTTTCATGTGCATATATTGAGTTTAGATACTGAGACAAATTCTATGTTTAAATTCAGTGGTGAATCAATATAATAAAATATACATAAAACGGTTTCGGAAAGAGATTACCACATTTGCATAAATCTGCTATTGCGAATATTGTACTGTGTATATTTGCCTGAGGATGGTGCTGGAAAGTGAGCACCGAAACGTCACCAGTAAACAAAGATGTGATAGAACCGCATTTCCATTGGGACAATTACAAACCCAGCCCGATCGAAGACAAAAAGGAAATGGAAATTGTGATCAATCGGATCATTGTGAAACTGTTTGTGCAAAGCTAGAAACCGCGTACGCAAAACGCGACATTGAAAAAATATGAAGCTGGCACTACGCAATCAAATTTCAAAATAAATGTAATAACTTTGGCTGCATTCTTTGAATATGTCCGCGTGGAAGGCTATCTTTAAATCTAATGTCACATATATCTTGTATTTGGTTTGAGCTAAGTGACTCATTTTGTCATTAAAATCATAAAAACCAATATGCTGAAATGGAGGTCAAGTTAAGACACTTTAGTGTTTCTATGAGAATGTTTTCAGATTACCACAATGGTTCTCAATACATAAGCCCGGCTCTGGACATGCACTTTCTCAAATTCGCATAGCCAGCAAAACTATATGCAAATCATGAATCAAAATATTTTTGTCTCAGTGTAACGAAATGCAGGCTTAAGCTTGCATTTCTACCCATCGATTATAAAATCAGTTATAGTGTCATATATATCTGAAGGCTATACTTCAATCGCGAATTCATTTAACGACTGGATAATTTGTTCCGATATAAACTAACTATTTCAATCAACAATTTCGACAAAACAGGATACCGTAATGTGGCACCCAATTATACAGAGACATAATCAGAACTTCCTGGCTTGCTATATCCTTTGAAATCGCAAATGCAAACTGACGATGAAGACATTCAATTTTTGGGAGAAGATATATGAGTCTAAAAAGTTCTGCTACTAAGATATGCATGTTCACAGGCTCTTTCTAAAGCCCGTTAGTTTTTCGATGTACTGGGTTATGTATAGCTATCACTGACAAATGTGATAGTGGATTTAATACAACGGTGTACCGTCTCACGTAGATGGTGCAATAATATTGCATTGCAATAACCGCGATACATAAGTTCTTGTTTGACTCCTTGTAACTTTACAAAATAACTATAAATATCTATCTCACTAGCGTAAATACGCTGGTGTTGTAGTCAACATTACTGCGAAGCGATCAAAAGATTGTGCTTCAGCTAATAACTGAGTCAAACCTTTAGTAAAATCAATTGACCTGACAAATGGCTCCAGCTAAATTAGATCTGCATTCGCCTCGTTGTGCCTAATGGGAGCTTCCACCAAAACATATTCCCTTCCAGATAAGCAAGTGACGGCTAAGTCGAATTATGCTTGGCATTTTTTTAAATTCACACTTTGAGATTAACAAAACCTAGCAGTCTTACCGGAAATGCTTATCAGCAGTTCATGATCAGTCGTAACCTAGAACTAATGTCCACACACGAAGTGCTAGAAAGGCAGAACCGCAGTCTATACCGCAAATAACGCCTTTATAAACGTATCATACCGGCTTTCGCGTTCGTTCATTTTCACATTCGAAAGCCTATTTGGCCTGACTATTCAATTATCCCTCTGATGTAGCGCATCACTTAGGGCTACATGGGAAGCATATATGATCATTTCAAATGGATTTTTCAATTCCATAGATGCTAATGTAGTTATCTCACTCAGCATGTCCTTCGTCCTATAAAAAAATTTTCTTGCTCTCCTAGCTAAAAATGATAGTTCAGGACTACTTCATCATACTCTTTTCCCTACGCCTACGCATTTAGCATAGAGTTTGAAGCTCCGCTACATCCTTGATTGTTCTAAAATGTTTAAATGCCATCATTTGAACATGAATTCAGATGGGATCTCTCCGACGAGCCAACCGATTTTGATAATTTACGGTTTGACTATTAAGGTATTGTGTTCCAGTGTTTACAAAACCTTTCACCTGTTTCCCTTGGGTTTTTCCTCAGACTACCTTTATGTGATGATGTCATCTATTTTAACTTCCTTTATCAGTCTCTTAAATGTTTGGCTTGCACTCTTCAACTGAAAAGGCATTCGTAAAAAATCGTGTGATCCAACTAGCGGAAATTGCAGCCGTGTTGATTAAGAACTTTAATGAAATTAAATTGTCTCGAATAATGTCCTTATTGCTTATATAAGCAGTAATTGCTCAATATATATTAGGCAAAATCTCACCGCGTTCGTGACGGTACTAGTATATCTCTTTCATAGAAATTGCCGAACCTCAGGTCGCCGATTCCAATATTCTTCGAATGGGCACTGCATTGGGAATTGCAAACATATCTCATCTAAACGTCAAACTATTTGGTGTTCTACACGTTTTACAGTGCTTTTCCTTACCTACGGAAGAGTGCTATCTGTCCGTCGTTGTCGTCCATTTCGAGGGAGGAGGCGGCCGCTAAACTGCCAATTCCAACCTGAACATATTTGCTATGTGAATTGCATTGCTTACGTGGTACCTCAACGCACTCACGCGATGCAGTGATACTTTTCTTGCAATTTGCATGGTGATCACGAAGTTGTAACTCCTACTGAACCATTTTTTGACTTTGCATTTTATATGAAAAATAACTTATCGCTGGCTATTTACTTCATTTTGTAAACCCATTAGTGATTCTGAGACATTTCGGTCCTAGTGCTTTACGTATGTCTGCAGTCAGGCCATGCACTTCTTGTTTCTGTTGACCCTACACCTTATCCAATGCCTTGAGCTTCTTTGGCCACGCAATTTCTAATGACTTTTACATATACAGCGTGTCTATTTATCTCGTTGATAATTAAGCTACACATATGCTATTAGAAACCTATTCAGATTTAAACACCCGAAGGGTTTTGCGTTTTATCGATCATAAATATCAGACACTAGTTGACTGTCCATCTTGTTCAGGCGCATTCAATTACTCATCTGAACTCTTTTTGGGCTGGTTTATTCTTTGACGCTCATTAACCAAAATTCCATAAAAGTTGAATGGTTTATTGACAAAAAATGTACTTTGAGAAACAAGGCAAGTTCCTCTTTAGCTTCTCTGGAAATGATCCCCAAGCCGAGAAAACATTACGAAATTTTCGTTAGTCGTCTATATCACGTAAAAATAGTTTGCATCTTCATCCAAATCCATGCTGTTGCCCGGTTTGTAGATTCATAGAGTACTAGAGCCATCAATACATTTTCAAATGGTACGATATCGATTATTTCGAGAGGTTGCCTAATGACGGACTCATAGACGCTAAATTCGCACATTCGAGAATATAATAGTAATCGTTAGAAAAAGAGTAAATAATTTGGCAATTAAAACTAGATTAATAATCTTTATCAATAAGCAACCTAAACCTAAATATATTAAGGTTTTCTGTCATCTACACTTTGTTAATATTATTATCCATTCCACAAAAGTAAAATATATTACAAATAAGTCTATTAAATCTGGATACGTGATAACCCTCCGTCATATTGATTTTGGTGGCATGGCTAGATGATGAAAATAAATTAAGTCCAAATTGATATTTCAAAACTCAGAAAGTGATTATTTAACCGTTAACGATTAAGCAACGAAAGCTTTCACATTTTAAACAAAAAAATTACCACAAATTTGTATAACAATTTGGTAAAGCAATCTCCATTTAAGAAAGCTGCGTAAGCTGATAGTGTCATAAAATAAAAGATTATTACTTTTTATATGTGAATTTATTGACATCAGCGTGTGCGTTGTCTTAACAATATTTCCTGGGATATTACCAATTTATAAATGTTTTGCAAATATTGAAGATCAATATTTAAACCATATGTGAATGTCTATATTATTCGCTTTTAATTCAAATAACTGATTTAATATTAATCAAAATCCGCTTCCGGTGATAAATAATTTTTCTCAGACACGAATACAATACGTTAAGCAATGTCATACAAATATTATAAATAAGACAAAAAATGAAGATGCTCAGGCTTTTCTTTTAAACTTTCTCAACAGTAGAAATAATGAAATATTTTGCATATCATTCTTGCGTATGAAAACATAAACATCGATTTTATAACGTTTCATTCGCTTGTCTCTTAATGGTGATGTAAAACTGTTAAAATGTTGCACAAAATTTTAACAGTCTTTAGCGCATTTGCTCGTCTGACTAAATTCAGGCTTAGCATACTTTGCTTAGTACTCTTACTATTAACAGTTACCAAACAAATTAAATAGAGAAGTATAAACCTAATGATATTATAAGAAAACGGTGTACATTTAATTGCATTATAAACGTGAAGATTATATAAAGCGCCTTAAAAATTATTTGCATTCCACGTTGACGTTCGTACATTTTGTAGCTGATTTAGTTTAGATTATTGCAGTCAACAAACTCTGCCTGGTGAGTAATGCTAAACTTCACTGAATCATACTATTCAGTTTTCTTAAATTGTACTTAGATTTGTTGGCATTCATTTATTCCAAAGTTGTAGAATATTGATTCCATGCATGCAGAACCCCATTCTCAATTTGTGCATGCGAAATACAAATGATATTGCATGTACATCTATAACTAAATATATCTTGTTCTGTGAAAAGTGTGAATTCCAAAAAATTGCTTTTTGAAATTTCAATTAAGCCTAGGTGTGTGAACATTGTTTATAATATGGCGGAAGTGGAAAAAATATTGACTCTATACGAAACTGTGCAAACAAGAACAATTTGTTCTTGCACTGATGCTACAAATGTGCTGTCGAGGTCTCCTGAAATATACTGAAATAGTAAAACATATTCAACGGACCTGGGATTATTAATTAAGAGAAATATACACCAAAAATTTACAAAAGAATTACATCATTTTCATCATATATAACCATCAGCAATAAATTTATTCGTTATTTATTAAATATTATGCAGTTATCTCAGTAGAAAATAAATATAGTAAAAGTAATATTACAATTATCAATATAAAATTTTGTACGACCCTTGGTTTAATGTCCTTATTTGTACAACTTAAAATTTACTATCATAAAATTCCATAAAATTATAATTTTTACGCGGTTCGGTTTAAAAGACATCTTATAAAGAGTAAATTCCTACAACCTGCTTGTAAATTCTTTGTAAATATAAAAGTTTTTATAAATTAATTTTTGACATTCCTACCATAGTAAGAGAGATTGTGTATATTTGCTACCTTCCACCTGTTACGTGTAAATTTCTTATCTGAATAATATAAAGAAATTGGCTATACTGAATTGAAATATTTTTATATGTTAAATAAGTTTCCTAAATCATAGTAATTATGATGATAGGAAGGATAGAAAATAAAAACGTGTGCAACTAGATATAGGACTACTGAATTTCAAATGTCAGCAGAGTGTAGATCTGAAATGTTTCAAAACGAATTTGATTTTATTCATAATTGCAGGTGCGTATCTCATGATCGACTTTAAAATATAAATTTGTAAATGTATAGCCTCTGAAAATCACTTTCTCTTAATTAATTCTTATCTTGGTCAGAGTGTTCAACTACCAACCAGAGACCGATAACATCAGAGTCCTTCAAATCTGACATTGTACTACAGTTTTAGAAATAGACGTTGTATTGTTTCAAACGGAAAAATAATATGTAAATTATCAGCAACTTAACAGATTCTTCCTCTTAGGTTCACTTTCAGCAATTTCACAAATATATATATATTTTTTTTAATATCTAAACTAAACTATAACCATGGAAATCTCCATAAAATGCTCTTATCAATATAAATAATTTATTTTACTTTATTGACCGAAATTGTGTCATATAGATAAAAATCACGAAGACATAAATTGACCTGATTTAACATATGCGATCTGATCGCTTTCATAATAGGTTCGAATTAATTGATGTAAAACGCTTTCAAGTTGCCAATGACGAATATTCACACATCTATATTTAACTTATACAGAGCGATAACGTTATTCCATATGGTTAGGATACTCGTAAAGGATAAATTTTCATTTTTAAAATATTACTGAATTGTAGCAATAATAGACTCCGAATGGCAAAGTATAAAATGCTGGAGAATCGTCAAGATAGGACGAATCGTCGATATTAAAATACGATCACTGTATACGAGAATCTGCTAACCTTAGGAAAAGGATATAAAATATTCGTTAAAATACTGGATGATATTAGGCCATAAATCATAATTTTATTTATAAACGTCCATAATGCTAGCATATAAAACATAGACAGTTTAAGTAAATCATCCATCGATAACCCTGAGAAATCATTTTATATCTCACATTTCCTAGACAACATTAAATAACCGAACTCCCGCAGTCGACAACTAGTTTGTGTTCGTGGATAAATAATGAATCCAGTGGAGCAATTAAACCGCATTGGTTCTCGATATTGCGAAATAGTCTACAAAAAAAATCACCAAATTCAAATAATATTTAAATATATGACTTTGACATAGGTCAAAACTGCTTATTAAGAATTTAGAAGTTCTAGTCAAACTTTGGATTACCTTTAACCTTGGCCAATATATGCATTATAATATTCTAATAATTGCCACAAATACAAAAAATTATTTGATGTTGACTCTCCACGAGTTGCGTTCGCGGAGTGTAGCTTTTCACTATTAGTTTCGGAAAGATCTGATTGATTCTCATTTCCTAAGTAAACGAAGATTAGGTCGTACCTAATTTCCAGTGGTTAATATGAACGATGTCAAAAGCCTTCGAAAGAAAGGGATAAATCAGCAACCAGTCAAAACGAAGACAAAATCGATGCGTACTTGAAAATGGGAATCAATCGGGTCTTTGCAAATTCGATAGTGTAAAGCAAAAGCCCGCAAAAGCAAATCGTGCAGAGACAACAT
The DNA here is from genome assembly GCA_029291075.1 of Eudiplozoon nipponicum. NCBI lineage: Eukaryota > Metazoa > Platyhelminthes > Monogenea > Mazocraeidea > Diplozoidae > Eudiplozoon > Eudiplozoon nipponicum. The sequence goes on from JAQBSW010014470.1 coordinate 7,338, forward strand.
ATGAAGCTCGCACTGAACACCAATCATTCAGCTAAAATTATTTAATGGATTATTGAGCGCAATCTCTTTTTTTCAAATTGTATTTATCACTGCGTTCGCAATCTTGCTTCTTTTAATTCTTAGTTTAAAATTTAATCAATCCGTCAATTCTGGTGACATATCGAAAAAGTTGATATTTGGAACAGATTAGTTAACTGGTCAGACACATAAAAAGCAACATCATAAATGTCGTCTTCATAAAAACCCTACTAATAAAAACGTCTGCTTTACTCGCCAGTTAATTCTTAAACGTTTATCACGTGTCTTCATTTAGTTATGATGCTTCTATTTGCATTAAATGAGTGACAACTTGCTATAATGCTGTTTATGATAACTAATTGTTTCTATCTAAATCTAATAATTTCGTATGCCCTATTTCTCCAGTAAATCATTTGATATTATGTAGTTAGGCTGCTTCGATACAATATATAATAATTTGCTTAAATTCACGTCTGCAAATAAATGTCCACATATTTGATGACTATTATCCTATTTGCGTTGAAGTTAAAATGATACGATATTTCGAAACCAAGACAAAAATCTGCAAAGTAACTGGAATCAGGCAGGTTCCCAGATGGTTTTTCACACCTAAGTATTCTCCGTGCTTTTTGCTGAAGAAGTTCAAAAATTTAAGGTATGAATTGAAACGGAGATTGCTTACAACGCTTTGTACATGACATTGCAGAAAAAATATATTGGTGCTCCACTCTCCAGAGTTGGCTGATATTTTCCTGGGCCATTTGTGGAACATATCATTAAGGAGTGACATAAGTAAATGTGCTCAGTACATACGGTACGTGGATGATATTTTCCTTGTATTTAAGAACACGTCGCAATCACGCACATTGCTTCAAAATTTCGACAAAGTGCAAAAGAATATTGCTTTAACGTCAGAGCTCGAGAAGGCTGATTTACTACCAACAAAATATATTAATGTTAAATGAATTGAAAAATTTACTATAAACCAATCTGCTCGTCACAGGATTTGCATTACAGAAGTTTTTGCACCTTTACAATATATATATATATATATATATATATATATATATATATATATATATATATACATATATTATCAACATTTCGTGACTGTTTTTCCAAAATTGACACGTTGGTTCGTCCAGATTCAAAAAGCGACAAATTTACTAAAGCAATGAACGATTTAATGTCTATTGGCCATCCTAGACAACTCATGTGAACCAATTATTAAAAGGGAAGTTAACATAAACAGAAGTTTTCAGAATCAGAAAACAGGCAATCTACATGAAAATCCCATTTAAGTGGGATGCCGTTTCCCGAATAGCACAAATTAAAATTGAAGCAGCATTAACTCGTTGGCATCAAATATTATTTACCAATTATACATGCGCAAATTGTCGGTCAACTTACGTAGGCCGATAGACCAGACAGTTAATTAATCGAATGAGATAACATTCCAACTTAACACGTCTCTTTTAAATCAAATTGAGAATACACGTCTGCAATTGCGTCATATATGGTATTAATTTGGTAAAATTATATGATATCTCGGGACAGTTTTATTATTTATCTGAGGTTTGGAATGAACTACTTCTGTTTGCGAAAATAAGGGTTTTAAAACATTTTTTCTCATCGTGGTTCTTAGAATTAAGCCAGCAACTATAAAATTGCTGACGCAGTATATTCATAATATACATCCCGATATAGCATACGTTTGTTATGAATTTTAATCAAGGTTGCGAGCTTAATATTTACACCTGACCCATTATATAGTTACATTTTGCAGTATAAACTAAGTATTGTATAGTGTGGAAAAGGCAATTCATCCAGTAGACCGGTTTCGTTCTCCAAGTGATGAGTTCCAAATAAGGAGGAAATAAGTATACTGGATGAATTGCCTTTTCCACACTATAGAATTCTTGGTTTCTACTGACAAAATGTATGTATATAATGGGTCAGTTGTTTATATTAATATTACAATCTTGATTAAAAAAATTATTTTATTGCACATGCAACCATTGTTCGTTTAAGTTTGTAATTAGTTTATCAAAGAAGAAGAAAAGGGTATTTCATTTCTGGCGAAGTTGATCATATGCTAACGGATGGATAGTCGGAGTCAAAATTTTAATGAATAAAATCAACGTTGATTAAAGCTAAAACAAGTTGAAAAGTGCCACCAATGTCAAAATTTGGCACAGCAGTGATGTCTTATTTTAGTAATGCATACAGTGCAGCTTTGCAAAAATTGTCTAAATAAACTTTCACAAGACAAGGGTACTTGCTTGGCTGTTGTGAACCAGGATTAATTTGTTTACAAGTTAATAACGTTTCATGGTTCAAAATTTAGAATTGACTCTGGGAGTGATGCAACTGAAAGTAATTATGATAGATATTTCAATTAATTTGTCTCACTTTCTGCATGAATATATGATCACAAAAGCCGATCACAGACCATTGATGTGAATAGAATTGCATGTAACAATTTTTATGCTTTATAAACAGAGCACAGATCTGTTATTCCTTTATGGCCTAATATTTCAACGTAAATACGCTTGCGCCTGAATTTGTCAAATGATTGGCTAATATTTCGAAGGCCAAAAAATAAGTAACCTGAATCCAGTCTGAATGATACTTTTGATATTTAAAAAAAATGTAAATAGACTGAACTCAAGAAAGAATTTGAAGTGTGTGATTGAATTTAGTCTATTAATTTCTAATGTACAATTAGAGAAAATTATTGCGTTTCTGTGTCAGTATGTACTGGAGGATTTCACACATTTCAAAATTAGTTAAACACAGTTTGAAAGATTATAGTATTTCTTTTGTTGAAAATGACATTAAATTTCTAATGGTGCACTATTCAGAAAACATAGTGAACATGGATGATTTACTCATATGCGTATTAAAACAGAATAACTCTGGACTATTTAGTAATGTGAAAATATACAATTGGTATTTTAATTACTTATTATATGTTTACGGAAGACTTTTGAATGCCTAATTGGCATGCGAATTTTTCCTTCCATGGTAAAAGAGGAAGAAGAAGATTCTCCCGGTTATTTGTGTGTTGCCGAAGCGTAGAACTGAAAACAATTCTTTTCGATCAGGGTTCCGCAGCATCTTATGAATGGCATAGATTAAATTTTACAGAGAAACCGCTTTCTAAGGGAAAAAATGTTAGACAAGATATTGTGCAATTAGACATTGCATATATGTTCACACTTGATGTAAACAACTGCCCCATTACGTACATACATTTGTCAGTTGAAACTAGGCATTTTATAATGTAGAAAAGGGCAATTAATACATAGAACGGTTTCCTCTTTATTGGGAATTTGTCACGTACTGTTCAGAATTGCCACGGGCGTCATCAGTTCCCAATAAAGGCGAAACAAATCTACTGAATGTAACGCCTTTACCAAATTAGATTACACTGAAACACTGTATATAAACAATGGGGCAGGTGCTTTCATCAAGATCGCAATCTTTATTCAAATAATTTTTATTACCGTCCGCGCAACTAATGGTCACTTATTTGTTCATCCGACAATTTTCGGAATTTGTTAGATCGTGTGCGTAATACTTTTATCAATTAAGGTGACTCACCATAATTTATATCTAAGTATATATCTATTAACATAAGGAAGCCAACTTTAAATGTTAAAGTTAATTATTTTCTGGTTTGTAGTTATTTCAACTAAAACGGTTAAAAATTAATAATACGAATAGGCCACAGTATACATTCCGTATTTACAGTCAAATTTTTTGAAGTAAACATCAATTTGGTTACCTATAACGCAAAATTTAAAAGAAAAGTAATTTTAACGCGATCTGTATTCTACTTCATCTACAATTATATTTTTATCTGTGGGAAATCATATGTATACAGATTTTGTTGAAAATTGAACTCAAACTTTTCTGAAACCACACCAGCATTTTGTATGAAAAATGATCTGTGTTGCACATACATCTAAAGAGGTATGTCTACAGATGGCTTCTGAAATTTAATTAACGCTAGATTTGTGATTATGCTTCCATATTCGGGGAATAAAGTAATAAAATGATTCTGCACAGAAAATTGCGAAAATATTCTTTCGCCCATGGCAGTCGAATGGGAATTTCCAACCAAAATGATAAACTGCAATAGTCATGTTTTTTACTTTTGTAATTTTGGAATATATATGAAATATTTATTGTAATAATTATTTGGATTTTTAAAAGTTTTTTT
>JAQBSW010014471.1:0-11583 GCA_029291075.1 Eudiplozoon nipponicum
TATATTGAATTGAATGATGTCATGCTTACCGCGAAGTATGATAACTTATATCGATCAAAGCCGGAGTTTATGGATTTACTGGAGTAACAGGTGTTCAAAAATTGTTCTAATTCTCAATTTGGGTGAATTTTAGCATAACTTGATATCCATCAGGTTGGTATCATGTACCAACTCGGAAACCATAATGCTAGTAGCATGTACCTTTTCGGTACAATAATGTTGGTATCAGTTACTAACACAATAGCCATAGTGTTAGTATCCTTTACAGACTCGGTATATATATTATATAGTGTGAGTTAGCGTTGAAGTCGCATTGTCGTAGACTTTATATGATGTTAGCTTCACTATTGCAGGTTTACGCATTCGTCTAGGAGATTATACCGTCCTATTATTCCACATACTTCGACCGAATATATAGTGGTTAAAGGGCGTAATACCGGCTCCTACTGATGAGTCGCCAATAAGCACGTCACGAATGTGCATGAGATTATACTTTCCGTTCATGCTGCCTTTGGTTTATCCTACTGGTCACAACTGAACTAATTTGTTACTAGGTTCTCAACACCTAATACATACTTGCATATATAATAGTTCTTTGCAACAAACATTATTTAAATGCATTAAGATGTTTTATATTGGCTCGCACACTATTTCTACTTTCTAAAATATATAAAATTTAAAACCTGCTACCATGCAGGCTGATAGGTAAAATTTCTGCCAAAATTACAACAGCTCCGCGCTGAAATTGATAAATGTGATTATAATGATTATATGAATATTATTTATTATAGTATTTTACATGGTTAAATAAGCGTACGTACATCATCTCCATGACGTGTCTAATCGTCATTTTGCTTCCTTCCAATATTACTGGATGATCAACAAGGAAACGCTGAAAATAGTCTAGTGCTTTAGGTACTGGTATATTGGTGTACATTGACACCACATCTAAACTCGCCAAGCTATCGTTTTCATTAAGTTCACAGTTATCTACAATCTCAACCAAATGGTATGAATTCATCAAAGTATTGTCTAAGAAGTACGAATATTTCTTTATTCTATTACATAGAAACTTAGACATTTTATATGTTGGAGAGTGTTGGACATTAACAATAATTCTCAAAGGGTTGTCTGGTTTATGTATCTTTACTAAACCGTACACTCTAGGAGCGACTGTATCTCTTTGTATGAGAGCGTTACCATGCGCTTGATCTAATTCTCCTTCAGCAATCATATTATTGACCAATAATTTAACTTCTCCTTGTAGCTTATCCGTAGGATCTTTATTAATTTTAGTGTATACCTCTATATTGTCTAGTTGTTCATACTTTTATCATTATAGTCAGATTGATTCATCAGCATTTTCGGATGTTGTTTAATTAACAGTATCAAGATAATGTGGTTAGATTTGATTGATAATGAAATTAAATCATTACCACTAGCGATCCGTCAAATGTCAGAATAAATTCTATTGACTTAGCTTAAATGCAACCCTAGGTTAAGGTACAAACGTTTTTATGACTCCTATGAATACAAGGAGAAAGTAAAATCGATATTACCGTTTGATAAACGGATAACCAATTTTTTTGTGAATTTGAGGCCTATGCTTGAGCTTCTTGATCTACCGGCTAACTTTTAATCACAAATTTTTAATGACTGTGACACGATAATAGCATTTATGCTGAAAGTGAAAAAATAGAATTGAAAAAGATCACCTAGATTTATTGATTGATAACTAATTTCAAATGCCTTGAACATACTTGAATTCAATCTACGTTTGCCAAACAAAATAATTAATATTGGTACAATACTACTAAGTATTCTGACAATAGTCGTCATACGGTTTCCTAAAATTAATCTAATTATCTTTAGATTACCTAGTTGTTATTGACATAAACGAAGCATTATTATTCAAGTAAATAATATGCAATCCAGATTAATAAAAGCTAAAACATGTTTATCACAAAGATCCAGCTTGTTGTTCATTCTATCTAAAATAATATTTGCAAATTAGCGGAATAAAGTCTTTAATGCTCGCATATGCAAATTTGCTAAAATTCATTTACCCAATTTATCGAAAAATATTGATTTTTCTAAAAGTAACACAACACCAGATATTTATGATCTGAATAGGCATTTAATATCAGTATGAGTAAGGATTAATTTTGAAAACACGTGTTTAAATTCAGTCATCGAACAGAATTAAACCGCGTTTATTTTCTTGATGCTATTAATAATTGTATTTGAGATCTAATTTTAAAACAAAGTCAAAGATTTGTGCACAATCAGTCAGAGTGCAGCTTCCGCTGAAAGATATAATGAAAGAATAGTTGTTTGTGCGGAGAAAAGCTGGACGCATCAAAAGAGAAACTTGAAAGAGTTTCCTTGATGCGGAACTGGAATAATTGTAATTACCTGATCTGCGTTTTGACTAACGCAGCTTTCATTGTTCCAGTAATTTTCTTTTTCTATTCGACATTTCATCATTGATTTATCATTTTCGACATGTTTGGAATTACAATTCAAGCCTTTCGGGTTGGTACTCGAAGGTGGAGAGTTGGCAACAGTTGGTGACATCATAACGTACTTTCTTAAAACGGTTAGAATTACTTTTGTTGATACATGTACGTACATCTAAATGAAACTGCAGTCAATAGACATTAATTTACCCTTTGCACGATATATTTAAGACTAATGGTTACCCTCCTCATTTAATAGATACAACAATGAGGGACATGGTGAAGAAATTTAATCCTAAAGTGAGATACACAAAAGCGGATAAGGATAAGGAAGAGCGGAAGGTCATGGTATTACCGGACTCTATATTAAGTAGGAAAGTGAAATCAATAGCTTTAAAATACAATATAAGGACCGTTTTAAAACAGCCCCTTACACTAGGCACTATACTCCCTAACCAAAAAGAAAAGATTGAACCATTAGACACTTCAGGAGTGTATGAGATCCCATGCAATGATTGCAGTCTCAAGTATGTTGGTGAGACCATGCGTCCAATCAAAGTAAGAAGAGGTGAACATAAAACTGTATGTAAGTATGGACATATTGCTAAATCTGATCTTGCTCGTCATGTGGTGGAGACTGGACATACTATTAACTGGGATGATTTCAAACGCATAGCAATATGTAATCGTAATAGGGTGGCGAGTTTGATTAGAGTTTCTATGAAAATTAAATCTAGAGATAATATTATGAATGAAACAGCTATTTAAATCAAATTTACGGGCTTTAAGTAAATACCAATACAATTGTATTTAACCAGTCATCTAAGAACAAAACGAAACTACCGCCAGCCGCAACGCACTGACGCGTTTCGACCTTCCATGATCATCATCAGAGTACGACGACAAACTTACTATCGAGGATCAAAACTCATTGAATATATATGGAAATCAAAGGTAGATATGCGACTCTCACATCTAGCAGTCTCGCATACATTGAACTTGACTGGAAATGTCGGCTGCACAATTTCAATGCAGTCACGAACATCAACTGTTTGTAGCTTTCGCCACATATACATATATGTGCAATACAATTTAACAATAATTGATTGCGTGGGTGGTGGTAACAATTCTTTAAATCAAGTTTGCGAGCCTGAAGTAAACACCAATCCCATTGTATTTAACCAGTCTTCTAACAACATAACAAAACTATCGCCAGCCGCAGCGCACTGACGCGTTTCGACCTTCCATGATCATCATCAGAGTACGACGGCAAACTGACTATTGAGGATCCAACCGCATTGAATATATATAGAAATGAAATTTAGAGACGCAACTCTCACTTCTAGCATCTCGCATACATTGAACTTGACTGGAAATATCGGCTGCACAATTTCTATGCAATCACCAACATTAACTGTTTTTAGCTTTCGCCACATATACCCATACACACATCGAATCTGATGATGATGTTTATGGAAGGTCTAAACACGTCAGTGCGTTGCGGCTGGCGGTAGTTTTGTTATATTGTTTGACGACTGGTTAAATACAATGGGGTTGGTGTTTACCTCAAGCTCGCAAACTTGATTTAAATCATTGCTACCACCACCCGCGCAATCAACTATTGTTAAATTGTATTGCCTAGATATGTATATGTTTCGAAAGCTGCAAATAGTTAATGCTTGTGACTGCATAGAAATTGTGCAGCCGACATTTCCAGTCAAGTTCCATGTATGCAAGACTGCTAGGGGTGAGAGCCGCATATCTAAATCTGATTTCCATATATATTCAATGGGTTTGATCCTCGATAGTCAGTTTGCCGTCGTACTCTGATGATGATCATGGAAGGTCGAAACGCGTCAGTGCGTTGCAGCTGGTGGTAGTTTTGTTATGTTGTTCAACGACTGGTTAAATACAATGGGGTTGGTGTTTACTTCAAGCTCGCAAACTTGATCTAAGAGGCCAAGTTTCACTAGCGTATAGTAAGACTGCGCGTACAGATGCATTGTAAACACGACCTTTAAGGCAAAGTGAAATATTCGAGTTTCTCCATAAATGACGAAGGTTCGAGAAAGCTACTCTAGCTCTCGCGATCCGTATTCTCACCTCGTCGGACATATTGCCTACGTTATTGATAGAGCTCCCAAGATATGTAAACCTGTCGACTATGTCTAGATCTTCATTCTGCAGTCGCAACGTTGGAGTGAGTGGTGGGTGATCCTGTAACAGTTTCTTACATTTAGAGGGTGCGAATTTCATACCGAAAGACGGAACAACGTCTGTTAATCTATTCAAGGGTGGCCTGGGCAGCATCCCGATTGTCGAATAATAGTACGATGTCGTCCGCATAGTCAAGATCGACTAGTTTATCGCCCGGAAGAACTTCAATTCCAACATCCTGAATGTGTGGGAGAGTGTTGTTCCTAATAGCATCGTTTACAAAATTTAAAAAAATGGGGATAGTGGACAACCTTGACGAACACCACTTCTGGTTGTAAAGTTATGCGTTAATTCATTGTAGACCTTAACGCTACCAGAAGTATTTGTGTAGAGAGCTCGTATAATATTAACAAATTTTGTGGGCACACTGCTTTTCGACAAGATATGGAATAAAACATTGCGATCCACCGAATCAAATGCACCCTTGAAGTCTAGAAAGACGGCTATTGTGGGACGGTGATATAAATGTCTCTGTTCGAGAACTTGCCTTAACCTAAAAATATTATCTATACAACCTCGTCCTGCGCGGAATCCGGCCTGTTCTTCTCTTGTATGTGATTCACGTGAAGCGCTAAGACGACGTAGGATAATCGAAGAGTATAACCTAGATACGACCGGAGTCAAACTTATACCACGATGGTTATCGCACGAATTACGATTGCCTTTTTTGAAGATGGGAATGATGGTCGACTCATTCCAATCAAGTGGTACGGTTTCCTCATTCCATATAGTATGAAAAAGTTTGGTCAACGCTCCTGAAATTATATCGCCACCATCCTTAAACAATCCTGGAAGCAAATCATCGGGGCCTGTGGCTTTGCGGCGTTAAAGAGATAGGATTGCATTGCGTACTTCTAACTCGGATGGTTCTTCGGGACTAACATTCCACACTTTTGATGCAGACATGCTTTCGGGAATCGGAACTGACGCGGGTGGCGAAGAAAATTGATCTCTAAAGTGTTCAGCCCACCTATCAAGACCACTTATTTTATCGGTTATTAATTCTTCGTTACTATCATTTACAGTTTCACTAACTGTTTATTTTCTCGGACCTGTTGCGCGGATAAATTGGAACAAACACCGATTATTAACAGACGCAAAAGCTACTTCCATTTCTTCAGCCTTTCTGGTCCAAAAGTTTTCGAGATCGACTTTCAGACTGCGCTTAAGTTGGCGTCTTATATTACGACGGGTATAATTATGAGTCGAGCCAGGTGGAATTTGGCGCCGTATTTCGAGTATCTCCATAGATTTTACAGAGAGCCAGTGATTATTTCTACGGGGGCCTGCAATGCCACATACAGTAGTACCTGCATTGTGCATAGTGGAACTTATCTTGGACCAAAGTATATTCGGATTTTCGCCATCCAGACCAGTTAGATTAGCCTTAAGAATATTTTCATAATTTTGTCGGAAGGACGATTGTTCGAGTTTGCCTACATCAATTTGGGGTTTGTTCTTATTTATTCTCCAGGAAAAATTTAGTGCAAATCTACAACGGATAAATGCATGGTCCGAATCGACATAAGTGTTCCACAAAGTGTAGCACAAAGTCTAACATTACGTCCGAAGTTTGCAATACTTAAATAAAGTCTATTTCCAGCACAGCTATCCAAAAGTCGTTCACCATTATCGTTGCGCATCGATCTGAGAGTGTATCTTCAACCTAAATGAAATTCCGTGTTACTTAAGCGCACAACTTGAGCATTCACGTCACCCATAACCAGGACTATATCTAAACTTCGTGCTTTTTTTAGTAAGGAGTTTAATTCAGAGTAAAAAGCGTCTTGCTTTCTTCTGTGCTGCAATCGGTAGGAGCATATGCGAATACAACGAAAAGTCAACGATGATAACGGTTTTTTGCTTTGATTTTAGTAGGTGTATTTAAACGTGCCGCACACAATCCACTATTTAAAGGGATCCATTCAATTAAAAAAGCTTCAGCTCGCGCGCTAACGGCAATACCAACGCCCCATTTACCGGCTTGAGAGAACTCTGTGGAACCAGATGTTCGAAGCCAATAACGCGTAGATAGGGATGGTGCAACCAGTTCTGTAATGCACGTAGGATCCTGTATTCTGGTTTCAGATACGCAACATATGTCGATTTATAATTTATCCAACGTACGAGCAAGAGGTTCTTGCTGTCCAAGTTGTTTTAATGTTCGCACATCAAATGCGCCTACGTTAAAACCTAACCTAGGTTTAATGAATGATCGTCTACTAGAACCATTTTCGATATTTGGCAACCTGGTATTGGGCTCAGTGTTATGATCTAAACCAACCATATTTATAGTATCTAAAAGAGTGTTATTGTTAGATTGAGAAGAGGAAGGGAAGGAAAGGAGGCAGAATCGGAGATAAAGTTGCCTGCAGTAGCCCGATTTCGCTTATCCACCCTGCGCGGCTCAGCAGATAAGGCGACTCTTTTTATACTGCGCGACGGCCGATGCATTATGTAATTATTGTAAGTTGTATTTGTCATGGTTATATTGGTTATATGTAGACTTTAAAAAACACTAGGTCGCCCATATAGATGTATATATATATATATATATATATATATATATATATATATATATATATATAATTTATATATACGTGTACACACCATATATGTGTCCATATCGAAATTTGCATATAAGCAACCAAGTGAGTTCACTTCATATATTATATAAATATAAAGAATAATTCATATATGTTTCTCCACATCATATGTAAAATGCATATTAAAATAAACTTAAAAGCAACCATGTGAGTTTATCCCACACCATACATAAATAGATAATAATATCCATCTATTTTAATTTACATTTAAATACCATATATAATGTGTATATCTAATGAAGCAAGCTTCATTAGTTTGGTTTTTTAAAACCCGTGAGGATGGACCAACTGAAGAAGGCTGCCAAAATGTAGACGAAATATTTTGTTGAAGAAAGAATATTATTGTAAAACTACTTGTGTTGGTCAAAACGCAGATCAGGTAATTTCGATTAATCCAGTTTCACAAAAATATTTTACATTTAAGCAATTTAAATTGAGTTAGAAAGGTGTATTTTGGCGGATGTACTATAATTATTGTGAATCGGTTGCACTAGGATTATCTATATATACATAAAATATAGTGTGAATACGTATATATGAATGGATATTGATATATCAGATGTTGGCATGAATATATACAAATATGTGAATGATAAATAAATAAATATTAATCTAAGGAACACAACTTATTGCTTATATGTAACTTTATATATACATAGTTATATATATGTTTTTGGACGTAGATGTTTAAATGGAAAATTAAATTTATACAGGATATGAGTATAAATGAATGTGTATTTGGTTGATACACCATTTGTTATCATAAACCCCATACTCAGTCTTGTCCAAAAGTTAAATTAATTTTATAATCAGTCATCAGTTTTACTAACCTCACCCTCTCTATAACTTATTACACACAGGAAACGATTAGGTAAACCAGGAATTGAGGATTATTGCAATATAATTAAAGTGTAAATTTTGTTGATCCTTCTACATGTCAGAAAAATTATTAATTAAAAAGAGGCATCACGGATAGGCGTGTATACCAATCCATATGGTTTGCTTAAACTCATTACATAAACGTCAATTTAGATTAAAGTACACATGTGTGTATAGGTTTCTGTGTGTGGTGAGATGTGGGCATTTTCGTGGATAAATGTGAGTATAGGAGAATAGGTATTTAAACAGAATACTGGGGCAGATATAAAAAATACTTAAGGAATTGTAATAAATATAAATATATCTGTCTTGAAGGAGGATATCACATTTTCTAAAAGTTGTTATTTTCTGTGAGTATTGTGGCAACCCTGATAATGGGACTGTAAATGAAATCACCAAAATTTGGAAAGATTCGGAAAAGATCGGTACAAGAACAATTTCAGAAAAACTAATTTTGGACGATTTCCGAGTAACGCAACAATTCGGAACTCGTCAAACTATGATCAACAGAATCTGAGCCCCTGGAAATGTATATAATTGAAAGTTTAACCGACTTACTATTAATATTTAGTAAATCAGTAATTGTTTTACAGCGTTCCAATTAAAGAGTCGCCAGCAAGCTCGAAACACATGTGCACTTGAGATTATACCTGTCGTTCATGCTGACTTTGTCTTATCCTTTTGGAACTATCTGATATTATTTGTTGCCGAGACTTTGGCTTCTAATACACAGTTTCATATGGAAATCTTCATTTTTATTTCGCTTTGCTGATATTATGAAATAGTAATGGATTTGTGTTTATGCTTGTCTGTTCATTCGTATATTGGCGTTTGCTGTTGTCAATCGGTCTATCGTAATCTTATTCTGTATGTTAAACAACACTAGATTATTAGATGTTATATCGTTTTACTAGCTGCCTATAGGCGTGCACACATCAGACACGCTTGACCTGACTCTTTGAAACGTAAACTTAAACTAAGAATAACGTAGTCAGCTAATCAATGTAAACATTTATCAAAAAACATTGTTTTACTACGATCAATTCCGGAACAGGTCAGTCGCGAGAACCCTTATTACAAGGAATTTTAATTTCGTGTATACACAACACCACATGGTTGAATATATTTTGGTAAAACGCCGTGGAGCATGACTAAGGAGAAACAGATAGGTCGGGACGGCGGTCCATGTCACAGTGAAATTGGTGTTCTATTTAATGTTAACGTAAACTGTGTAGAATAATGAAGTAACCAAGCATTGTACGATTATGGAAGAAAATTAGTCAAATTGGTTTACCTACTTAGAATAAAAGTAACTCCATTTTAGATAAGTCGCCCAAGGAAGTAAAAACCGCCAGTCGGATGTATTAATGCGTCCGACCTTTCATAGTAATCAGTAAAGCACAGCGGTAAACTGACTAACGAGGATCAAGGCGAAATGTATATATTTATAATTGGAAATTTCTATGTTTATATATGTAATCCAATTTATCAATGATTACACGAGTAGTGGCCAGAAGTATTTCACTAATGATAGCCAACTTGAGATAATCACTGATATAATTTTTAACTATGCACCAATCTTGCAAAAATACCGTCATTTATACGTGTTGACGTGTTTTACCTTTCATTTTCATCATCAACGCAAAACTGCATATGTAATTAATGGAAAAGATTTACCTTTTTAATTGTTTGTACACTCTCATATGCAATAACGATTCTGGTTACCTGATCTGTGCTTTGACTTACACAGAAAGAATTCAAACTGCTTAGTTCCCCGAATATATTTCTATATCCTATAGCGGAAACCAACTTCAGTTCACAAATAAATACATGTTTTAAAAACTAACTAATGGAGCAAGTGCAATATTTCCTCTAGCCATATAATTTGTACTTCAGACTGACCTTTAACCATAAAGCTACGTGCCACGTATGTGTGCATATCCGGAAATGTTATGTTAATTCAAATCAGTAAAATTAGATTGGCTGAAAATGAATTTATCTTTAACATAAGTCAGACTATTTGTTGTATACTTACGATGAGAAATGACATAACTGAGGTCGCCCTCACATTTTCAGATAGAGAGAGACCAATGTAACAAAAACACTTATCATTACCTCATGATAAAGTTAGTGATAAAATTAGAAATCAGATGAGCCATTCGCATGACATATTTCACTCAAACCACTGAAGTTGTAATTATGAATGGCACGTTTAATAACGGTTTTTGTCATATGAATAAATAAGAAAAAATCATGTATGTGCATCTGTGTATACATAACTAATAATGATTAATTGAATATCATTAAAACGCATGTACGTCCATCTCAATGAAATTGCATTCAGTAGATATTAATTAAACCTTTGCATGAGTCACACAATTTTTTTTATTCTTGAGGTTTTGAATGCATAATTACCAGAGTGTTCTCTATAGATAGGTCAGAGACAAGACACAAGGAACTCACATTCAGGAACAAAAAGAAGCTTACTTCACAAATGAAGTAACGCAAGTGATGCAAGTATCTTTTAGGTGTAGCGAACCTAGTAACACATAAGTTCAGTTGTGATCAGAAGGATAAAAAAAGACAGCATGAACGGAAAGTATAATCTCATGCACATTCGTTTCGTGCTTACTGGCGACACATGAGTAGTAGCCGGTATTACGCCTTTTAACCACTATATATTTTGGAGAGAAATGAGGAATAATAGGACGGTTTAATCTCCCAGACGAATATGTAAACCTACAGTAGTGAAGCTAACATCATATAAAGTCTCGACAATGCGATTTCAACGCTAACTCACACTATAATATATATATATATATATATATATATATATATATATATATATATATATATACCGAGTCTGTAAAGGAAACTAACACTATGGCTATTGTGTCAGTAACCGATACCAACATTATAGTACCGAAAAGGTACATGCTACTAACATGATGGATATCAATGTATGTTATAGTTCACCGAAATTGAGAATTACAACTATATCTGAACACGTGTTACTCCAGTAAATCCATACGCTCAGGCCTTGATCGATATCAGATATCACATTTTGTAATAAGCATGACATCACTCAATACAATATATAAAAGTTAAATACTGTTTATTGCGGAGAACTTATATATATATATACATGTATGTATTAGGTGTTGCGAATCTAGTAACAAATTAGTATAGTTGTGACCAGAAGGATAAACCAAAGATAGCATCAACGGAAAGCATAATCTGATGCACATTCGTTTCGTGCATATTGAGATTATAGGGCATTCGTCTAGGAGATCTACCGTCCTAGTATCCAACATTCTTCAACCAAATATATAGTGGTTAAAGGGCGTAATACCGCTCCTACTGATGAGTCGCCAGTAAGCACGAAACGAATGTTAATGAGATTATACTTTTCGTTCATGCTG
>JAQBSW010014472.1:0-11583 GCA_029291075.1 Eudiplozoon nipponicum
TGTACTGCCCAGAATTTGCCGCGGACAGTATTCAAACCTGAGCACCAGATTCCGAAGCAGGCGTGTCCAGGTTCGAGCCCTGTCCACGGCAAATTCTGGCCAGTACATGATGAGTTCACAATAAGAACGAAACCGGTCTACTGGATGAATTGCCTTTTCTACACTATACTATTCTTAGTTTATACTAACTGATGTAAGTAATTAATGGGTAAGATTCTTATATCAAGATCGCAACCTTGATTATAATAATTAAATAGAAGCAGCTGGAGATTCTTAATCGTGATTTAAAAATTGCTGTTTAGATTGAAAAACCACTAAAAATGAGATAATGACTGGGGGCATTAAAATAGCAAAATTACTCTCAGACAAAAACCATGATAAATTTGAATTAAACTTAATCAAAATTATGATAACAGAAGAAGATATATAAACAAAATTATGAAGTAAAATGTTTAAAATATGTTCATAACAACAAATATGATACGTTGGAAAGTAGATAAAAGAGGACCGATGGTTCTGATTAATGAATCAGATTATAATAATAACTTTTATTAACACATTGAAGAAATTGAGCTATACATAATATATATATAGCATCAATTCTATTATGACAAGACGAATTTAAATTATCGTTCAACAATATGATTGAAAACGATTTTATAGTTGTCGAGTTCTGAGCTTTCCGTTTAAAAACGCCTCCGAAAAGAAACCGAAATATCTAGAATAAAAATGAAGAAAGTGGACGCAAACAGCTTGTTCCGTAGAACAAATGCTAGGCAATTGATCTAGTTCCTGAAGGAACTTCTTTGTTGCGAACCTGGATTAATTGAAATTACCAGATCTGCGTTAGTCAAAACGCTGATCTAACTCCTGTCGCACAATAAATTTCTTTTAAAGAATACAATTTAAGTTCAAAATACGTCAGTACGTGTAACTGACGTCAGTTTTGCTACTGATTTAATGAACGGGATTGGCGTCTAATTACATTTTCTACAATATGCAATTCTTAGTTTTTATCGACATATGTAAATAATTAATGGGATTGGTGTTTATCGCAAATGCACTAACTAAATTTAAATTAATTAATTGGCATTTTGAATTTAGTATTATTACGGCGAGCAAATACTATTTCAGTCTAACGAGCCTTTTGCAAAAATAGCTAAATTTGCATAAGAATTAGTCGTAACTGTCATGACAACTAATAAAATCAACTGTCGCATGAAATCTCCGTTAAAGTCTGCAATTTGAGTAGAGAAAAGTTATGCCTTAAGCTCATTGGCACGTGTTTAATTTCCCTTATTCGTCTTATGTTTCACCTCTGAGATATTTCAAATTCATTTTCAGTGCTGCCAGATATTCAGAGCGGAAATTATACGGCCATAGCAAGTCTTAGAATTGATAATTGAGCAGCTATGACAAAGGTATAGGCGCTTAACCACACGTGGCAATGAATAGCGATTGCTTTAGTTTCCAAGCCTTTCTATCTACTTTTGGCAAATAGGCATTTCACAAACAATATATATATATAAAGATGTGTGTGTGTTTGTGTGGAATTGAGATTAGGTTACTTTGGACCGACAAATCGGCTGTTGGCAAGACTGAGTTTAAAATAAGATAACTACACTTTAATGTACATACACGCACACTAACTAGTCGACGCTTTGATGGGCATGTGACATTTAGGAACTGGTGTAATATGCGTTGTGTGTTTATCTGTTGATAACCAACTCAAAATAACCATGCATATGCGAACGAGTGACGCCTGAGAATATCTCTAAACAGCAGAAACCTTCCAGATATATGCGTTTTAATGCTTTAACTAAAAGTCCGTTATTACTTAAGAGGATAGAGACCATCCGTTATATTGCTCGTTTTAAATAGAATTTCACAATAGAGCTTCCTTTTCATGCACAAAATCTAAATTTATATTTCAAAATCAAATTCATTTTCTTATTCATTTATTTCTTTCTTCTACTTTATAATTTTCATGTGTGCAACATATACATTTAATTAAAGAATGCAAAATCTAATGTCAAATTGTGAGCTTCAGATAAACGTAAGACTACTGTCCGTCAGCTGATTTGCTTTACCTATTAGATGCAGTGAATTGTTTACCTCAAACTCTCAAACATTAATTAAAGAAATATAATCGCCAACTACGCGCTCAGTGATTGGTTCAACGTACATTATTGGCAATAATAAAGTTTGCGAGCTTGAAGTAAACACCAATCCCATTGTATTTAACCAGTCGTCGAACAACATAACAGCTGGCGGTAGTTTTGTTATGTTGTTCGACGACTGGTTAAATACAATGGGATTGGTGTTTACTCCAAGCTCGCAAACTTGATTTAAAGAATTGTTACCACCACCCGCGCAATCAATTATTGTTAAATAAAGTATACTGTTCAGATTTATGAAGTAGAAAAAGCGAGATTACATTCAACGAAAGCAAGCCAGGCTGGTTATTGAGGTGTATACGAAGTTGGAAAATGGACTAGCGGAAAAATAACAAAAGGTTATTCAGATCAATTACGAGCCAGTTATATAATTAAACGAACATTGGTTGCGCGGGTGGTGATATCAATTAATTTCAATCAAGGTTGCGATATTGATATAAACACCTGACCCATTATGTGTATACATTTTTCAGTATTAACTAAGAATTGTATAGTGTGGAAAAGGTACTTCGTTCAGTAGACCGGTTTCGTCCTGATTGGGAACTCGTCATGTACTGGCCAGAATTTGCGGAGGACAGGGCTCGAACCTGGGCACGTCTGCTTCGGAATCTGGTGCTCTAACCACTGAACCACGCTGCCGCACACTACATAAAAATTTTAGTCATATACTAAATAAAGTAACGCAGTTTGTCCTTTTTCTTCTAGGTGGAGATCAAACGGTATTCATTTAGGCAAAAATTATAAATAGCCACCCCCAATCAGTGAATATTTAATAGACTCCGCAATACATGTGCAAGTGGTATTAGAAAGGAACAGTTATATCATTAAAAGAACATTGGTTGCACGGACGATGATAACAATTAATATAATCGAGATTGTGATCTTGATTTAATCGCCTGGCCCATTTAGTACATGTATTTGTCAGTATAAACCAAGAATTTTATAGTGTAGAAAAAGGCAATTCATCTATTGATCGTTTTCGTACCTATTGGGAACTCATCACGTACTGGCCAGAATTTGCCGCGTACATAACTCGAATCTGGACACGGCAGCTTCTAAATTTTATTTTCTTACCACTGATCCACAGACCACACACAATTTACTATCATATACAAACTAAGGTAACTCGGTTAATACTTTTTCTATTATGGCATTAATTTAGACGCGAAGTTTCAAATAACCATTACAAATCTGCCATTATTGAACAGACACCACATTACATGATAAAACCACCTTATCAATTGTTATCATCGCTCGCGCAACCAATGATCGTTCAATTATACGGATGCTAATTTTTATTCTACTTCGCCATGTAGTGTGGTGACTGTTAAATTATGACAAATTGGGGATGGTTATTTAGAATTTTGGGTCTAAATGGATGCCATATGAGCTCCAGAAAATGTACTAACCGAGTTATATTAGCTAGTATAAAACTGGAAATTTTGTGTAGTGTGCGACAGGGTGGTTCAACGTTTAGAGCACCATATTCCGAAGTAGACGCGCACAGGTTCGAGCCTTTTATGCGGAAAATTCTGGCGGGTACGTGATGAGTTCACTATAATGACGAAACCGGTCTGCTGAATGAATTGCCTTTTCTACAGTATAAAATTCTTGGTTTATGCAGACAAATATATGTTATTAATGGGTCAGATGCTTATATCAAGCTCACAACCTAAATAACAGTAAATAAGATCAGCGCCCGCATAAAAAAATTTTAAAAAAATTTGTTGCAATACCATATTTATTTAACTAATTTAATTGGTTTTACTATATCCAAGCGCTTTATACTTGAAAACCCTCATTAACTTAAACATATTGAATAAGTATGTCAAATTAATTCAGTTGTGACCAGAAGGATAAACCAAAGTCAGCATGAACGGAAAGTATAATCTCATGCACATTCGTTTCGTGCTTACTGGCGACTCATCAGTAGGAGCCGGTATTTGGGTGAAGAATGTGGGATAATAGGACGATACAATCTCCTAGACGAATGTGTAAACCTGCAGTAGTGAAACTAACATCATATAAAGTCTACGACAATGCGACTTCAACGCTAACTGAGTCTTAGAGCATTATATATATATATATATATATATATATATATATATATATAAAGCGATTAAATATCCGATAACGAGTCGGTACATGGTACCAACATGATGGATATCAATTTATGCTATAGTTCAAAAAAATTTAAAATTACAATGATGTATATCAATTTATGCAGTAGTTCACAGAAATTGAGAATTACAACAATTTCTGAACACCTGTTACTCCAGTAAAACCATACACTCTGGCCTAACACACAGTATTTAGGTTTTATTATAATCAAGGTTGCGGTCTTGGTATAAACACCTGACCCATTAATTACTTACATATGTCGGTATAAACTAAGAATTGTATAGTGTAGAAAAGGCACTTCATCCAGTAGAGCGGTTTCGTCCTTATTGGGAACTCATTATGTAATGGCCTGAATTTTCCGCGGACAGTACTCGAACCCGGGCACATCTGCTTCGGAATCTGGTGCTCTAACCACTGAGCCATCCTTCCGTATGTAAGTATGTCAAATGTTATAAAATAGGCTGTGAATTAGAACATTGCGAAAATCATTTATTGTCGCGATGGTACGATTAGAATAGAAGCATCAAATATTATAAATTTTAATGCTACATTCATAATGAATGGCAACGGAATGGATATATGAGGCACAAATCGGTATTATTTAAATTTTAAAATAAATTAAATTTTATTTTAGTTGAATTTAACTTTATTGTTTTTTATTTTTTTATACTTATTTTTGAGTTTATTATATAAAAGATATTTTAAATTGTACTTAATATTTTTATTTTTATTTTTATTAAAATTTTTTTTTCAATTTAATTTTTATTTTATTTTTATTTTTATTTTATTTAAAATACTTTTAAATTTTTATTTTATTTTATTTATTTTTATTTTATATTATTTTTATATTATTTTTATTTTATTTTTATTTTTATTTTTATTTTTATTTTTATTTTATTTTTATTTTTTATTTTTATTTTTATTTTTTATTTTTATTTTATTTTATTTTATTTTATTTTATTTTATTTTAATTTTATTTTATTTTATTTTATTTTATTTTATTTTTATTTTATTTTATTTTATTTTATTTATTTTATTATTTTATTTTATTTTATTTTATTTTATATTTTATTTTATTTCATTTATTTTATTTTATTTTATTTTATTTTATTTTATTTTATTTTATTTTGTTTTATTTTATTTTTTGTTATATTATATTATATTATATTATATTATATTATATTATATTATATTATATTATATTATATTATATTATTTATATTTTTATTTTATATTTTAATTTTATTTTTATTTTATTTTTTATTTTTATTTTTATTTTTATTTCATTCAAGTTTTTTTCATTCTATTTTTATTTATTTAAAATATTTTTTATTTAATTTATTTCATTTTATTTCCTTTTGAAAAAAACAATTGTTTTCTGAAAATTATAAAACTTAAGCAATATAAATATTAAATCTCAAATGCAGTTTCGTTACAATTTCGTATTAAATTAGCTTTTATTATCGTAGCAACAAATGATATGTTTTGCAAAATTCAGCGCTCGATCGATTGATTGTATTTATAAATTTGAAAACATGATAACATATAAAACCATAATTTTCATATTGTTTCAATATGGGTGTCAATTCTAAATAGCTTATCTTAATATATTAACATAATTAGATTTTCTCTATTTCCATAATCCTATTTCAAGTTGTCAAGAGCGTACTCAGGCATTTATAATTTCAAGTATTCATCTACACATAATTTTGGTAGAACGTTTTTACAGGTCAATTAACTTATTCAGGAGAATGGTTTTGTCACTATGGAAATTTTTTACATACTCTATGAATATAAAACGAATTTGACATAATATTTTGCATGTGTCGCATTTGACTAGACAATGTTTTTATCAGTTAACTTGTTTAATTCTTCTTATTCATCTTTACATTTTATTTTATTTTCATTGAGTTGAAAATTTGTTTTATTAGCGGATTTAAAACTGACTAAAATGCGTATGAAACAAAAATATCCATTAAACTAATTAAATTAAATTTTTTTAGATTCTAGACACTGAATTATTTAGACAGTTTTTAAATATTTATGACAAGTTTTTGATTCGCGACTTAAAATTCCCAAACAGTTTTGTTTTATATAGGTATAAAATTACTATTTCAATTATATCCATTTTCGCTGGATTTAGTCTCTGAAGTATTTAAATTAAAGATAAATATTAGCCGCTATACAGGCATATATTAAAAGCTATCATGACAATAATTGAGACATGTGAATTAGCCATCTTAACATCTTCAACTTAGATTTTCACAAAGGCGCAAATCCCGAGTGCCAGTCCTACCAGCATTTTCACCAATCTTCACCTATTTTTACAAAGTTTGCCAATAACATTTACTATAATCAAGGTTGCAAAATTGATATAAACACCTGATCCATTATGTATATATATTTGTCAGTATAAACGAAGAATTGTATAGCGTAGAAAAAGCAATTCAATTTAGGTTTCACATATAAAAAGCACAGACAATTTACGAAACATTGGTTTTGCTATGAAAAATGATGCAAAACCATTGATCTCATTGACACAAAATTAATAAAAATGATCTAATACAACGTGAAGCATAAATCAGTAATGCAGACATGCTTCCAAAAATTAACTTTTCAATATGTCGAAAAAGGCCGTAACAGCCATTGAAATTGATCAGTAACCCAACAATCACATAAATCGAAATTTAGACTTGATCCGGTTGGCAAACTGATAATAAAAGTTGCAAAATGACAAACTGAATTTAAGAAACCGCTTCTCTGGCTACTAGAATTAATGACAAAATTGCTTTGAAATACTGCCTTATTTATGTGTTCTACTATAATGTTGTGTAAATGTATATAATTTATTTAGATCAAGGTTGCGACCAGTCGCATTATATGAATACATTTGTCAGTATAATGTAGTAAAGGCAATTCATCCAGTAGAATGTTTACGCCCTTATAACAAACTCTTCACGCAATGTCCAGAATTTACCGCGAGCAATGCTCGAAACTTTCCCGTCTGCTTCTGCGTCTATTGATCTAGCCACTGAACCACCCTGCCGCAATCAGAGACTAGAACATCAGACTCGGAAGCAGACGTGGCCAGTTACCGGCCACGATCGCGGCGAATTTCTGACAGTGCGTGAAGATTTCGTTATAAGTATGAAAGTGGTTTACCGCATGATTTATGTAATTAAACGAACATTGGTTGCGCGGGTGATGATAACAAATTCCGGAGCAGACGTGCCCAGGTTCGAGTCCTGTCCACGGCAAATTCTGGCCAGTACATGATGAGTTCCCAATAAGAACGAAACCGCTTTGCTGTATGAATTGCCATTTTGTACACTATATAATTCTTAGTTTATACTGACATATGCAAGTAATTAATGGGTCAGGTGCTTATATCAAGTACCACATGATTTGCCTTTTTCTATATTTTACAAAGGCTTAGCTTATACTAGCAAATGTAAGAAAATAATGCGACTGGTGTTTATGTCATAATCGTAAAATTAATTTAAATAATTTTATCACTGCCAGCAAAATAAGTGGTCGATTAATGGATACAATTCCCGCGACAATGTTGCAAAAAAGTAGACAGGGTGGCTCAGTGTTAAGAGCACCAAGATTCCGAAGCAGACTTGACCACGTTGAGCCCTGCCCGTGGCAAATTCTTGCCAGTACGTCATGAGTTCCCAATTAAGACGAAACCGGTCTACTGGATGAATTGCCCTTTCTACACTATACAATTCTTAGTTTATACTGACAAAGGAATGTACTTAATGGATGCGTTGCTTATATTAAGTTTTTAACCATGATTACAAAAAAATAGGCTAAAATACCGGAACATCTTTTTTCTTGTAGTCTCCAAAAAGAATAAATTAAATGGGTAGTTTCTGCAGTGCAGCTATGCGAACAATATTTCAAAAGCAGTTTAATATTGGTTAAGTTAAAATATCATGTCAATGTCCAACACAGCCAGTGTTGCTATAGTCAATAGACTGTGAGATTTTGGATTAACAATGTTCACAAATCAAACATCACTTGTGTGAAAATAGCATAGATAACGCACTTTATTGCCTTTAGGAACTTTGCTGTTAAGCAGAGAACACTTACAAACTATCGTACGTAACCATAAAATACTACATACACAAGAAAAATCCCACTAAATAGTAGCAAAATAAAAAAGCAATTTAGTTTTAACACTTATTTCCGGCTGAAAACTTCATATACTCTGCATTCTGTCTTATATATAAAACCAACTAACAATAATAAACAAGCAAGTTTAACGTCTGTTACCAAGGCGTGTTAATGTTATTCTGAAGTTAATTTACACTCGTTGTACTGATATGCACTTCATATATATATATATATATATATATATATATATATATATATATATATATATATAATTCTCCTGTAATCCTTTGACATACACAAGTAGCACTAGATACCACAAGAATTAAAAAAAGTTTCCTCCTCCCACTCGGAAAAACATATTGTAAATTATTTTCATACAAGTCCCCACTTATACAAATGCAAGACATTTTTAACGCTACAAACTACCTTTCCTATTGGTATCATCACTTTCGTCGTCATAATAGTTAAAGTAGATGCTAAATGGTATTAACGGATTGCACAAACAGAATCCATTCTGCATTTTGCAAGACATGGCTACGTAAAATTTACTTTAAGCACTCTCATTTGAAGTTACTAAATCCATCATGAAAGTAAACGTAAATTGTCTTACCCCAGAAAAAGTTGTCTACAGAAAGGGTGTGAACCCAGAAATGGTACGTAACTTTAAGGGCAACTAGCATTAATAGGATTCTGACTCCCCTTCAAAATAATAATGATGTTAAAACGCCGAGAAGAGGAACCGAAAAATATAAAATATGCTACAAATGAATGTGAGCAATGTGTTTAAGATTTGTCATACATAATTTTGATACCATAAATGAATACATTAAGTCGAAAAAATTGAAAGATGATCACAGGATTATGACCATTTAGAATATAAACCTAGGTACAAAAATCAGTTATCGGGGAAATATATCCATCACGAAGTATTGTATAAACTTTCATCCGTAAATTTAGCATTAATTGAGCAAATGTAGTGTTTTAGACGCGTCATGCCGACTCCAATTAATGATTCTTTAGATAGAATATTACATGAAGTTATCTTTTCACACTGACGTTTGTATACATGTCACTTAGAACGTCAATCCTAATATATAAATATCATATCTGTAGGCCTTATTTCCATGGTACATATAAAAAACATTTAGCTAATAATTATATATTATTGGTCGCCAAAAACCAATATACATGCAAAATTGCATTGGATATTGCCTACCTAGAAACCAAAGTGTCCAAAGAGGACCAAAATAGTATATGAAAGTCAGCATTAAACAAAAGTACATTCTCGTGATCACAAGCTATTTGTACTTACTGGAGATACTTCAGTGGGAGCCGATACTACGCGTTCTAACCACTATATATTTGGTCAAGAAATGTTGGATACGTGGCTGGTAAAAAATCCTATTCTAATAATTAATCAAGTAGTAAGGGAGTTAACTCCTAGAAATTCTTCGGCAATGACACCATTATATATTATATACACCGAGCCTAAAAAAGGTGTACCAAAAGTGTTATTGCAAATACACCATATATATACATCGGGTACTAACACAATGGTGGTTTCTGGTAAGAAAAAG
Organism: Eudiplozoon nipponicum; assembly: GCA_029291075.1. Taxonomy (NCBI): domain Eukaryota; kingdom Metazoa; phylum Platyhelminthes; class Monogenea; order Mazocraeidea; family Diplozoidae; genus Eudiplozoon; species Eudiplozoon nipponicum. The sequence goes on from JAQBSW010014472.1 coordinate 9,998, forward strand.
CCAAAATTTCTCAAGAGTGAAATTTAAACAGATTCTGAACAGTTGTTACCCAAGAAAATAAATACATTGTTATCTAGATCGGCACCAGTTTCCTCATTTCGTGGTAATCTTGACATCATTCAATTAAATACAGGATGACTATATATTCTTTGTTGCATAGAAAGGCTGTTAATATAAAACAAAATTTTAATTCATACTCATTTGAACAATTAGTTCTATGTCAGTTTACTTACTTTACTGTATATAATTATTCCTCATCAGTGAATATACAGGCACTATAGTAAATTCTCAGAGAAAATAGTGCTTAAAATGATGGCTTATCTCTTCATGCTGGCTATAGACCGATTAAATCATATAGTTCTCCATTTCTATTTAGCTGACTCATCTGTCCAGTGTTTCTACCGTGGTGATTCAATTTCTGCAAATTTAAAAGGATTTATTAAAATTGTACCATAACTTTACTAACCTGTAGTTTATATAATACGACATGTCGAAGTTGAGATCTAATTTTTATTCTTTTGCACAAGAGAAGGCATAAAAACTCTTCATAATTTAAATTGTCTTTAATGACATTCTTAATTTTAAAATTTATCATAGGATAACGAAAAAGGCTACCTGCTGTTTTATTTTATATATTAATAAATATCTCGTATGCGCGCACTTAATTAAATTGCTCGTTATTGTATAAATACAGCTAGAAAAACGCCGTAGAGGTTTTCACTTATTCTTATGTAATATTATAATATAATTGTGGCAATAGCCACCTTTAAGACAAATAATGAACAAAGGGTCTTATCTAGGGCAGACATTATTTCAACAGAAATTCCTCGCAGAAGCGCCCGTATAAGCATGAAGCAGTCAGCCCAATGAGAAAAGCAGACTTCGAGCTGAAGTGAACATAAATTAATTAATGTGTAAATTTGTTTTATTAAATCGATGCTCGTTGTGCGTGCAAAATTCTAAATATAATTGAGTAAAAATAAAGCATTTGTGGTACATTTAAAATGTCTTCTGATGGGTTGGAAACGTTGATTCAGGCATTGACTTCTCAAATGAATAATTTAACTGCAGAATAAGGCATAATTAAGGCTCGTCTGGACGATACGCTAATAATAAACACTGACGACATACATGTACGTGGACCATCCAACATAGGTGGACATAACAATAATTTTCTTGTGGAAATATAAAAATTACATCTGGAAGGAATAATTAAACACAATAATATGAGTGTCGTCAAGTTAACTGCTGCAACGTCTCCCTTCCGCGGCGGAAAATGCGAAGTTAACGTCGAAAGAACTTAGTCCGAGAGTACGGCTTGTATGTCGACTTGAAATACATCAGCATCTATCCGAGTCTTTGGTTTATACTTCTGGTCATTACTGAACTATTTTTTACTAGGTGCACATCACCTAATACATAATTGCATATATATTAGTTCTCCGCCACAAACAGTACCTAACTGCTGTATATTTAATGGAATGATTTCATGATTACCGCGAAATGCAAAAACTGATATCGATCAAGGTCAGAGTGTATGGATTTACTGGAGTAGCAAGTTTTCAGAAATAGTTGTAATTCTCAAT
>JAQBSW010014473.1:0-11581 GCA_029291075.1 Eudiplozoon nipponicum
CCAATACTGGCGGGTTTCCAGGTGTTTTCTAAAGTAAGAAATTAATGGAGCTACGCTTTTCTATAATGTGTCTCATTTTACCCGTAACATTTTCTGCAAAAAATATTTGAACATTATTTAAATTAATAAAGTTTGACAGGTGTTGTTAGGTTTTATTTTAATTGTGTCAATCAGATGTGGACAAACTATTTTCTGTCAGTTTATATTAAACTGTCATTAATCCTCAAATGAAAATAAAAAGATTATTTTAAACAAATATGCTTCATATAAAATCTCTATTTTTTATGCATATGTTTATTTTAAATATTGCAACAAATAAATAAATAACGCGATTATGTTAGACGTGTTAAATTTAGAATTCTGCCAACTCAAAGGCAAAATAATTTTGCATTAGAATATAATTTTCCACAAATAGAGGCTTTAAAACTATACTATCGCCCCATTCCCAACCGACAAACATGTTTTTAAACCTGCTTCAATCTTAAGCGTTCAGCCTTCAAATTTCCTTCAGGCAATGTAGTGCATTAAAATGCGAAGATTCATTTGCGCAACTTTAATTTTAATAAACATTTGACTGATATAAGCTTTAGTACATTCGTATCCTTTCTAGTGTTTGAATAAAGATATGCTAAACAAAACGAACATCTGTCTGGTCGTATTTTTGATTTAAATACATTTTAAACGATCCGTTTTTGTTCTCAGTGCTGTCCTTTTTGTTGTGGATGTTTGGATAAGACTTGAAGCCACCATTTGATGCAGTTTGGTTCATTGATGGTTCTCAATTGTCTCTTCTTGGGTTAGTCAATTGATTGAATGAAGTCGCCTGCTGAAATCCCTTGTTTGTCGACACGCACAGGACAAAACACAACATTTGCCACAAGTTGTGTTTTACTCATGTGCGTATTGTGTCGACCCTGAAGATGAACCTGGAAATTCGGGTTCGAAAATTAGGAAAAAGAACAATGGAAAATCTTGTTCCAACGTCATTTTCAGACAATCAGCTAATTGATGGCTTAAAGAAGAAGAGACAATTGAGAACCCATAAATTGAGGCCAAAAATTGCATCATCTGAAAATGGACCTATGAGTGCTATCAATTGTCCCGCACAAGAAAAATGCGGTCAAATCCAAAACGAACATCTGCCAAAACATAAATTGTGTAGGCCTGCGGGTTTGGTCTTCCAGAATTTATACTTTCATTCTCGACTCCAACGAATCCTCTGTGAATTCTATTTGTGTTGCGAAATTACAGGAAGAAGGATATATTTAAAAAAATGACTAGCTTAATGTAAACACAATTAATAGCGAAGTTATCAAAGAAAGATCCAACTTAAGGTGCTTTAAGTTGGTCTGTGCCTGAACTAATATTTGATTTATTTTAAATCATTCTATGGAGTTATTAACTTCCAGCCGATATTTCCACAAACGTTTTAAACGGAATCTCTTGGCTAGACCGAAATAAAAATATGTAAGTAGTAATTAAGTGTGCTTTGATAAAATGAAAATGTATCGCACAATACTAAGTTTCCAGATAAATTTACAATCGGTGTAATTCAGATACAGGGTACACTAGCACGTAGAAAAAATTTTCCATTCTAATCGCTTTAGATTCTAATTTACCCGAACTACTTTTTACATGTGTGCAAATACATCAACCGGAATAGGGTTCATTGCAGGTAATTTAGTGACTGCTTTGAACTTACTATAATATTGAAGACGATTTAGAAAGGCGATAATATTTATTTGAAATATTTAAAAGAATATATTTAGGTCGTGCGAAGAAATAATAGAAAGAAATATGTTGACTTGATTAAAATACAAATTCAATATATGTCTTCGAAGTAAACTTGGCTTCAATGACACCTTGTATATGTTTGCATTCTTATTGCCAATCACCAAATTTAACTTTGCTTATTTCCATTACGTATACAAATTTAGCGAACGCTGTAAAATATTTTATCATTTTGAAATGCATGGAAGAAGCTGCCTCTCGACTAAAGTCCATAAACGAAAATATAAAATCAATAAGCGATTCGGTACCGCTGCGACGACTGTCTAACTATTTAAGACAACGATTAGACCACGGCCAGTCATTGCTTATTTGTGCTCTGAAGAGGAACAAAGTAGGTCGTTTATTTTTCTTCACTCTATGACAAATGAAGAAATAAATTGACGTTTGAGTTTCCTAACGTGATTTAAGCAATTCTTTAAATCCAGTACAGTATTTGAATTTGAGCTGAACAACAATCCAATCGTGTATAACCATGTGATCAATATGGCAAACCTACCGCTGTTCACACGTGCTGGCGGGTTTGTACTTTCTCTGGTTATCATCATGGCAGGATGGAAAAATGGCAAATGAAGATCAAAATGAAACGCACACACGACAGGACGTTTCTTTAATTTGTTGGATTGGCATTTATCTCAAGCTTTTAAAATAGATCTGAAGTATTGTTATCACCACGCGTGTAATCACTAATTGTCTGATCGATTTAATTGTCATTTTAGCATATGCGCATTATTCGCTTACTTGTTTCTGGTAAAGGTTTAAATAATAAACCAATTATTGACGTAACAAATTATTTTAAAATGTGATAATATTATCAAATTATTGACAAAATAGAGAATTAATTTGATTTAATTTAACATCCTTCCATTTATAAAGGAGCAAATGCTGTGGAGGCAATTTTACAGTCAAGATAATAAAGATTGCAAAAAATATATGCAATACCTACAAAAAATGTCTTAAATCTAAAAAGGATAATAAATATGAAATATTTCCAATCAAATATTTTATTGGTTATATAGCGATTTAGAAATATTTTTATAATCATATTTTATGTGTTAATTTTTTTATCAACGACGTGGTTTTGTTACTGATTGAGTTTAATGTGGAAAAAGTTCCCATGCAACGGTAAATTAACAGGTGAAATCACTGAGATAAAAAATTTGGAGAAAGGTTCCATTCATCAGTTTCCTAAATTCTATATATAAAACTAAATAAATATATCATAAATAATGAGGTCAAGCAAGGAAATTTGTTAAAAGTTGAAACCATTTTATATAACAGCATTAACATATCGACATAATTTGCCTAAGTATTAGATGTATAGTCTCGTATAGACATTGAACAAGTTCCCATTTTCGCATTCAGCCTCCGTGTGCACTGACATAGTCATTACAATATGCTCAAAAAAATTGAACATTTTAACGATAAATTAAGGTTATTACCTGTGCGAAATAGGCAAATTGCCAATTGTCATTTATCATATTGTTGACTAAATACAACTATTAATTTTTACACACAAACCTTAAAAATACATTGGATGATAAACGAATAGTTGGAAAACTCTGAATTCATTTAGTGTTTATCTGCTAATTGCGGGGAGCATAGATTTTAAGAGAATCAATTTTGATAGAATAAGTAAGATTACAAAGAAAATTAAGATCTGGGCAGCATAAAAAATAACTAGAATCAACTAAAGTTTGATAGCAGTGACGAAAGATGACTTCTTTGACAGACAGTTGAACTTTATGAAACCCAATGGGATAATTTGATTAATTTAGATATTTTATAATAAAATTTAATTGGGAAAATTTTGAATTTGTAAAACATTAAAAAAGAATGTTTATGTGACGAAAAAAAATCAGTAAGAGTGCTTAAGCAAAGTCAAGTATAAGTCTTTATGTCATAGTTAATAATAAAGCCTTTGGAAGGTGAAGAAATCAAAATATCGATCCCAAAATTAGATTACATATTAGACTATTCATGGGAAATTTCTAATTACTTCGGAATCAAACACAGCAATAAATAATTCAGAAAGTAAATGGTATTCGACAAAATATCACTTATTTAACAAATACTTTGTTTTTGTGTATGTAGTCTTGCGCAAATCATAAAACATAAGTTCTAATATGACCAGAAGGATAAACCAAAATCAGCATGAACGGAACGGTTTACATATTCGTATAGGAAATTGTACCGTCCTCTTTTCCCATATGCCTAATTAAAATTAATAGTAAGTAAAGGGCGTTATACCGGCACTTTTGATGAGTCATCGGTAAGCACAAACGAATTTACACGAGATTATACATTCTGTTCATGCTGACTTTCGTTTATCGCTCTGCTCATATTTGATCTAATTTGTTACTAGGTTCGCAAAACCTAATACGCAGTAAACAAATATATTAGCTCCCAGCCACAAACAGTATCTAACTGTCAAAGATTTATGTTCATGATGTCATGATTAAAGATAAATGTGATAATTGATATCGACCGAAGCCAATGTGCATGGATTTTCCGGAATAACAGTTGTTCAGAACTATTTTTAATTCTCTATTTTAGTGAAATTAAGCATTTATTGAAATCCATTTTATTAGTAATATGTACCGATTCTGCAACCATAGTTGTGCTACTCTGTACCTTTACTCTACCATAATGTTGATATCGGGTACTGACACAATAGCCATAATGTTGGTACTCTTTACAGACTCGGTATATATATTATGTAAACTGAGTGGCTTTGAAGTCACATTGTCGAAGACCTTATATGAAGTTAGCTACACAACTGCAGGTTTACGCGTTTGTACAGATGACTATACCATCCTATTTTCCAACATACCTCACTAAAATTTATAGTGTGTAAATGTCGTAATACTTGCTCCTACTGATGAGTAACCAGAAAGCATGAAACGAATGGGCACGAGGTTGTACTTTCCGTTCATTATGGCTTTGGTTTATCCTTATTGATATATATGAACTATATTGTTTCTAGGTTTGTAACACCTAATACACAATTGCGTGCATATCAGTTCTACACCATAAACAGTATTTATCTAAAATATTTTGCTTCTATCAGCGAAATGTCGTATAATTCGATAAAAATAATGCTGAGAAGATTCGTAGCAACAATTAGCCCATTATTTAATGCAATTTAAGATTAATAGTGATAGTCCTATTAATAAAATCACCTAAAGAAGCCAAATATACACATACATGTAGTTCTAACACGCCCTGTTTATCAGATTCGGTTATTTGTTATCTAAAACAAAAAACAAAAACAAAATGCTAAGGTCTAGTAAGCAAGCAGCTATGATTTAATTTTTGTTACTAATTTGAATTAAATTTACTGACTTGGTTATTCTTTGGCGTCAGTAGACGACTGAAAATGTGAAAACTCGTCTTTTTGCGAAGGTATATATTCTAGAAGAAGAGCTTTTGTTCAATAGCTCATTTATTTAGCATTATATGTGGCAATTTTTTTTAAATTGAAATTTTAAACATTCTTAATCGGGCCAATGACAAAAATATTCTCTAATTCACGAAAAAGTTATTTCGACTGGTATTTTAATTAACTACAATAGAGCTTGCGTATTTTGTCTTATTAGTAAGTGTGTATGCGTCTGTGTCTATTTGTGTGCCTGTTTGCATGTAAAGGCCTTTCTCGCTGTATTTCAAAGTGACGTCTGGTCATTCTGGTATTGAAGGCTACGTGTACGAATGTTATATTTCTGAGTGTAGTCTTTCGTTTCCCCTTGTTGCGCAATTTAGTTTTCTTCACTTGGCAACAACGCAAGTGCGGGTTGCAGTGCTGAATGCTCATATTGTTTCCAGATTTCTGTCTCCGCATTTGCAGCTATTTTTCCCCCTTCATGTATATTTATAAAGATATAAGCATATTATAAAGTATTACTTTTTCCGTACCGTTGAGCTTATTTTAAGTTTTTTATCATAATTCAAACTTATGCTATACTGGTTTATTGGTAATGTTATCAGATTCTTTTTCCATATAACAGCTAATCATGTTCTAATCTGGCTCATTATATAATTTTTTTCCAAAGCTCTAATATCTGCTTAATACGTCTATTCCACTTGTAATTTCACTTTCTGAATTACTATTATCATTGCTTATATTACTTTTTAGATATAAAACTTTATTAAAAAATTATCTGTGCTATATATTTCCTATTCATGACATTCATAATCAGACAACGTAAACGATTTTTATAGGAGAAAAACAAATAAATGAAATTATTTAAAACGTGTTCAATCGTAAAACCTCGTTACTGAATATTTTGTGATTCAATTCCTATACAGTTTATATAGGTAACACTGCAGTTATATCAAATGAATAAACCTTATTTGAGAAGGAAAGCCGCGACTAAGTTCAGTCGCGGTCTCAGTAATTTCGCATTTAACTGAAAATATCGTTGGCTTAATTGATAGCAGTTCTTGAAAATAACTTTAAATATTTTCAAAATAGATTTTACATATAAAAAACATAAAATTTTCACTTGCTTCTAAATATTTGAGCGCAGCAATTCTACCTTCAACTCCATTCACTTTATAGACTGTGAATATAAAAGTATATGTATTTGTGCAACTGACTCGATCTTTAATGTACTCTGCGACAAGTGAAGTAAAGTTTGAAAAGTCTGGTTTCTTTAAGCCGAAATATGTTATTCATCTAAATGGTATAAATTCCTGTTAAATAAGAGCATTCAATCAGAACTGTAGAGTTATTGTTTTAACTGAATGTAAAATTTCAGTTTTTTAAATGGTCTCAAATTATCTAGGTGGTAAAAAATTGAACGATTTTACCAATGTGTGTGCATGTATTTGTCCTAGACTACGAGGCAATTCCACTTGAATCAATAATAGAATAAATTTAATAAAATAATTTGCAATTTATCAATTGAATAAAAATATTCTATGATTATAATAGTGTTTATTTGTTGAAGATGTCCAATAATTATCTCTTCAAATTGAACAATTTAATTAGTTAGTATTTAAAGCGAATTAAGATTTTATATTGGAAAATTAACGTAGGTGTTCGCACTACCCTAAACTTAGCTGTCACTTTTGTTCAACATACACTTTAAAAGAATTGCGTTATTCATGCTTCTAATTTTTCTTAAGCTTAACTAATTTGAAAATTACGGATTTATTCAAGATGTTTAAGTGGCCATAAAAATAATCGCAGTTGTCTTGGCAAACCGATTTTACTATACCGTCCTGTTTTGTGCTTGAAGCAAAATGGAACATTTGGTTTGAGCTTGAAGGATAAATGACGGACAAATATTACATATAACACCACTGATACAGTTGTATTCCATAATTATGCACATTGAAAAATAACGAATTTTATTTTCTACTTTGGAGCTGAGAAGAAAAAAGATAAATATTATATAAAACAATAAATAAAATAAACAAATGAAAACCAATTAATCTGTGCATTTATCACTTGATCTTTCGGTTAAACAAATGACAAAATAAGCTGCTAATAATTCAGATGAAAAGCTTATTTTTTTCAATTCATAAAAAATTTCCCCGTTCAACTATGTCATTTCATATATGTTTGCAAAACATTTAGGCCAAACTTAGATCAAGTTTGCAGAAAGCATTACCTTTCCATAAGTAAGAGCAGATATTATGCATCAAATAGTATATAATGGCCAAAAATTGTGGAAAAATATTAGGCAAAAACAAACCTATTAATTCAACTGTACAACAAATATTGGGTATATTAATATATAAATCTATAAACCAGTCTTTATTTTAAGCATTTTTATAAACAAAACATGCAGGGAATGTTCAGAAAATAGCTTAAAATGGAAAAAGTGAAAGAATAAATTGTAAAGAAAAGTGAAAGTGTTTTGATATCACCGTGCAGCGGAAAAATAATCAAAAAAATCAAATGAAGTGAATAAGTGTACGAATACTTTGGTGGAGATTTGAATGCCTGGACAGAAGACTAAAATGTACTAGCAGGAAACAATTGATATCAACGCGAACTCAATTGGAAATTAAAATCAGTGAAGTAAGATTAAAATATGTAAATAAATAGATGACCCGTGGTTAGACGCCTTACATAATCACAATACGATATGCAAGCTACACGATAGTCTAGAAGAAAGAAATATTGTGCTAATATATTGTTTTCCAAATAACGGAAACTGCGCCCCATCATCGATTCTAGACATAAATCTGTCCGCTTTGGTCCATTTCTCATGCATATTCTCATGACAGAATTGCATTGACTGTTGTAACATGAAAGTATATGCAATAGGATTCGTTAGTTTGTTCAAAGCTACTGTGTGTGACGCGTATGAAGCAATTGACGTACTACGTACCTGCAAAGTCATAATAGTTGCGTTTGATAATATTTTTTGCATAGGATAAACACATTTTTGGGCCTCCTCCTTCCAACGAAACGGTATCTTGGGTCTACAAGGTATAGTCTTTAACAATTCACCATACCAATAAACCGGCGGAATTGTTTTTTACTGGTGGGCACTGGGCTTACCTTAATAGACTGAACGTTTGAACCAGAGTGATCCAGGAACCGCACTTGACGACCTATCTGACCTTTTACTGGATAAAAATATAATCGCTATTCTATGGCTTTGGACAACAATTTCTGCAGCCGAATAACTAATTAATTTTCCGTAGTGGCCAATATAATCCATTCGTCAACTTAAGCCGTTGTACAAGGTTAGTCAGAGACAAAAGATTCCATCATTCTTTGGAACACTTTTAGTGCGTTTGTCAGACCAAACGGTACCCAAGTGAATTGAAAATGACATTGGGGTAGCTGCACATATAATTTACATCGGTCTTCGTTCCGAACGCCAATTTGCCAAATTCCTTGTTTAAGGCCAAGCACGGCCATCCATTCGCCTCCCGCTAGCTGTAGAAATAGATCACGCATTGCCGGCGTATGATATGAGTCAGGTTTTATCACTGAGATTAACTGCAGGAAATCAGCCGCCGTTCGGAGTGAACCATCCTTTTTCGTAACATAAACCACGGAAGCTCAAAAAACAGATGAGGGTGGTTCAAGAACTCCGGGCCTCATAATCTCTTGTGTTGCCCAAGTCGCTGCTGCTCGTTTCTTTGGAGGAGCACCTTTGAATTTTTATGGTTCTTAACGTTCATTTAATTCAAACCATAGTTTAGAGCGATTGACCTTTGGACTTGGACATTTTCTGCAATCAGGTAGTTGGAATATAGTATTGTATCGGCTTTTAAACACGCTGGCAGACATCTGGTCTCCTCTTACAACTTAGGGCTGCATATCGACTTTATGGAATTTGTGCGCTTTTTGGCCTCGAGATGCATATACGTTTATTATGACAATCGATCTCTTAACCCATTTTCTAATGAAATCAATTCCCAATAGGTGCGTTTGAGTATTTGCTACAAAAATAGACCAATAGCAGATAACTTCATTTATTAATAATTTAGTGTCATATTCACCCACAACCACCATTGACGCACCCAATGACTGATACAAATCCGCTGTCGTAGGTTTTACGTTTTTTAATAGCCAATTCATTGGCAATACTGACACATCAGCTCCCGTGTCCAATTGCATTTTTACTGACTATCCGTTGAAGAGTTCTAGAAATTTAATTATAATGAAAATAATTAAGTGTGGCAACGTTTCCCATACTTATTTTCACTTTGAAGGCCATCTGAATCTGAACACATTTTAGGTTGCACAGTTAGTCTAGTTTTTCGCGATCTACAAATCTGAGCCACCAAAGGATTTATATTTTTGGCATGATCCCGATTCGTGAGATGGTGGACCCTATTTCCCCATTGAACTGGCCGTTCTCTAAAATGACTATACTGACCTTGCTGCCCATTGGGCAATTTATTCGTCGCAGATATTGCCTTTATATATTGACCTCGCTTACAAGACATTGGCTGTTTCCGTTCGTCCCGGACTCGCTGAGTATGCCGCGATGAATTACAATAGGATATGCCACCCTTGCCGGATTTTGTAACTGGACCCATGTGTGGTGTCACAGCAGTCTATATGTTGATCATCGAGGCCAAACTTTGTAGAGTCTGAGTGTTTTCCTGCAGGCCTTTTTGCGCGCTCGATATTGGACCATACCTGGTAGGATCCAGCAGCATAAACACGTTTGCCTCATGCAGTTGCAACTAGGGCGAAGACTCCGTTAGCTCGGACAAGCACCATTTGATGCGTGTCATGGTATCAAAGAGCATCTCACTCGGTAGAGTGTTTGAGTCTGTATAATTCTAAAAACACCTCCAACACTCCCTTTTATATTCTCCATACGTCAGGTCGACAGGCAAATGTAATTGGTCAGTAACCCTCCGGTCATCTAATTCCTGAACAGCCACGCGCATTATAGGTGTTTCTAACAAAAAATCTTGTGCTCAAATAGAGGCTTCAAATCTTTCAAACTATAACTGTGGCCTTTCCACACCCAAGGGTGCAAGTATAGGCTTAAATTCTGATGCAGATCTGAAACAACTGATCGATTCGAATGAGAACACCGGCATATATCTGTCTGTTGCCTCTTGGGCGCGGTCGCCATTGTTGACTTCTGGTATTCCCTCAGAATTTTTTATAACTGTGTTGTCCAGCTCAGACCTCATTAACCCTATGTTCGTAGTCAAATTGTTTATTTGTGCAGAAAATAGCCAATCCATCAGAATTCATTGTTTAACTCAACAAAAATTATTTATTTTTAATCAATCAGTTATAGAAGTGTGCTCGTATACAGCGCGTCTATACAATAAAACAAATTACACATATTTTTAATTTCATATTTATTTGTGCGACTCGAAGGCTGTTTTCGTCATTGTGCTAACTGTTTCATCTTAATTCCTGCACTTCGGCAAGATCTTTCTGTTGTATTCACATCAGTCCTAGATAAGACACTTGGTCTCAAAAGTAATTATTGCTATATTCTGCTAATGAAATTGCGCGTCAGAGGTTCATCATCTGCGCAAATTATTAAATAAAGTTGGCGTTTACCAAAATTTCACAAACAGAATTAAACCAATTGCTAGTACCATGCATGCATTTCAGGATAGCTAATTTAAATAAAATATATTTCTTTTAACTTTCAGTAAATACCTGTACCTCAAGTAGCATGGTGTTTGTCGTTCAATGACAAACGTTGTATAATTATGGGGAACTGTAGGTTGAAAGTGGCGCCGAATAAGATCTGAATTAAGAAAGACTTGGAAAGCAGTATATGTGAGTACAGAAGTGAAAATTGTATTAAAATCGAGGCATTTATTACGTAGTGCATGAGTTGCAAGACTGAAGCGAATACGCCCTAGTTCAATTTTCAGCCCAACAATTCTGGAAAAGAATTGATAAATTCCAAACAAGAACGAATCCGGTCTACTTGAGGAATTGAATTCGTTAAATTACGTAATTTTTACCTTATATTGACAAAGAAAATTACCGAAATTTTATTATATTTTCCATAGTTTGATGCAACTGACATGAGTGTGTATGTGAGCAATGCACCATTTACTAAATCTTAATAAAAGGTAAACTAATATTCTATTTATAGCAGATTAAATGACTGCACGGGTCATCATTAAGTGTCACTGGAACTCCTAGGTGATTTCATAGTTGCAATTGACGTGGAGTGATTAGTAACATGTTTGCTAATGTGAGACTAGGAGGATATACCATATTCGACATAAGCAATAGACGCCAAAGGATTAGTACATGCATTATCCCTTCAGTGGTTATCTATAAAAAGGAGCTTGTTGTTATGAGAGCCATTTCTGGTACCACTATGTG
>JAQBSW010014474.1:0-11581 GCA_029291075.1 Eudiplozoon nipponicum
ACCCGTCATCGTGCGGCTGTCTTCGGGCATTGTGGTCTTGAGAGGGTGTTTTTCTGTGATATGTGTCTTAGAATTTACTTTCCTTCGTGGCATTCATCCAAAGTGCTTGAAGTTCTCAAAATCTAGATGTTTATTAATTCTTTGCTGGCTGTGAGTTCGACAAAACTGGGCACCATTTATGTAGGGGTATTTTGCGGGGTTGCTATCTCCCTACATAAAACTGGTAGCGGCTGTTGAGATCCGTGCTTATGATCAATCCCTGGCCTTTTCCCGATGGGTGATGTGATCACATATGTATTGTACACAATGTTGCATGGAAAATTCATAGTTAGTCCAACTTGACCGTGCTATAGACGGCAACAAAACAAAATACTGTTAACACAATTGAATGTCTTATACACCGGTCACATTTTAAAAAAAATTGTCCGTGCTCTAGACGGCAGCAAAACGAAACACTGTTAACAAAGTTGAATGTCTTATACACAAGCAATTATTCTTTCACAAATGTCTGAATTGTGATGAATTCATGTAACCGATTTAGAATATATGATGATATAAATAAAGTCACTGGTACAAGTTGTCACTGATGACGAATAGACTAAAATCGTGTAAAACTTCAATGAAAAAGACTGCGACACAGTAATTAATCCACTGTTTGCTATGGTTTTAACTTATTTCCGTCGAATAATCCATTGTACTCTGAAATTCGGATAGGTATAATTCCACGATGCGCACAGTAAGTCCACCGCTACGTTCCCTGCGACTAATCGCGACGCGGAGTGATGTATCCACTATGACACTATAATCTACTGCATGTTCCTTGAATATTGCGCGCGGGTGTTTATATTTACTAAATAACTGTAAACGCCCTGGCTTCAAGTAAATGCCGTACGACGTTACAAACTCGGTTAAGGTGCTCTGAATAGAGATTAGTTACTGATATGGGGGCCCTTAAGAGGGCCTGGTAATGCGTTCTCTTGAAGTCTTCAGAGTTGAAGATGTCCTAGAGCCTTGAGTGGACTCTGGTTGAGTTGTCGCTCCCGTGGTTGAGCTGTGATCGCGTTGTGGATGGTGTCCTGCAGGTCCTGCACTCAATTGGCTCGTCTCTCCGGTATCCCGCAACAAGATGAGTCACGGATGTAGTTAGTTGTTGGTGAAACGATCAAATCACCAGCGTAGGTATTGACAGCCGACAGAGCGCACACGTATTGACAGCCGACAGAACGCACACGCGTGAAGCAGGTAGAAGGCAAATGCCACAACTGACTTGCATGGTAAATTACCGTGCTTAAATAGCATGCAATGTGTGTACTTGCATACTATTGGTTAAACGTGGTTAAACGTGGTTAAACGGCAATTTGCTTTTTTCTCATTGGTGCAACGTAAATAAATTTGAATTTAATTTACGCAATATGTCGGCGATTGATTTGTGTCGTTACAACACTTTCCTCTCTGAAAAAAAAGAAAAAATATTCCTCTCTGCGAGGCTAGATAAGAAATGCATGACAGAGTTCGAACCAAGTTAAGCAAAAATATGATGAACCATAAGTGCTGGGCTTAAATATGCTTGTTGGTTGCTTCAACAATGATATGATGCCAGGTAACCACTAGGAATTGCTACACAAATTGTTAGCTCTAGTGGACGGTCATAGCACGTGAGGCAAAATAGAGCAGTGTAAGTTTTTGGAGCCGCAGCGTGAAGATTTCGAGGTAAATCGCCTCTGAATTTGCCAGGTTTAAGTTAAAACCTAAGCAGGTTGGATCGTTGTCAATGTGTTTGTATACGACCAAAGGAGCTAGAGTGCTCGACGTTGTGGTCATGACATTTGTAGAGTGGTCTTTGTGAAATAGATAAAGTTGAGATATGCATTGAAAGTGGCCTGTACCATGATATGAAGCTGATCACTACTTAGTGTTGCTACACGAAAGCGTTAGCTCTAAGTAGCTGGTCATACCAAAATAGGCAGTGTAATGTCATGTGTGAGAAATACATTATAATGTAAAATATATATACATTAAAATCAAAGGTAATTGCATAAAAATATGTACACGAACATTGCCTCAGAGATGGCATAATACCAAAGAACTGTTCAAAAATGCTACACAATTGTTAGCTAAGAACAGCTGGTTATGCCACGTGAGACAAATACGAAAAATAACGTAAGGTTAAAAAAATTTTATAGTTAATGTTAATGTTTAAAAAAAATTAATTACGCGTTATACAAAGCAGGTATTGAGATTGTGGGCAGACGGAGCCTGAGACGTGTGTAGAAGGTTGAACGCTCTCAGGATCAGGTGGTTCGATAAACGGTTTCAGCCTGTCTATGCTTACTGATGTCGGTGTAGCGCCTTGCATAATGATGAAGTATTTTGGCTGTCTTAATAAAATCGGGTAAGAACCGCGATACTTGGGTTGTAGTGGTGCACCAGCATTATTGTTGCGAACGAGTACTCTCTTGCAGCTGTGGAGCTGTGGGTGAACGAAGACTGGACGAGGCGTGTGTCTCGGCTGCTGTTCGGACATGTTACCGAAATGAAGTCGAAGGCGGGTAGCTTCGTTTTGTGGGTCATCTTGTGCCGGTAGTAGACGTGGGAGCTGACTAGGCAGGCGTAGATCCATGCCATACAAGAGTTGTGACGCAGACGTTTTAATGGATTCTCGAGTACGGGAACGCATGGCCAGCAGAACTAAAGGTAGTGCATCGACCCAGTTGCCATTAATGGACGAGGATGCTAAAGCTGCTTTGAGTTCCCTATGCATTCTCTCTACCATGCCATTAGCTTGGGGATGGTAGGCAGTCGTCTGGCGTAAGATGCATCCCATGTACCGCAAGGTGGTTTTGAAACGATCAGATGAGAAGCAAGTGCCTCTGTCCGTGATGACCTCATTGGGAACACCATAATTGGATATCCATGCAGAGATAAAACCGTTAGTTACTTCGTCTGCAGAAATGGTGCCAAGAGGTAATGCCGCAGGCCACCGTGTAAATCTATCGATCATAGTTAGAAGGTAGCTGAAACCTTGAACCTTTGTCAGATGAACTATGTCGATGTGGACGATGGCTAGGCGAGAAGTAGACCGAAAATGTTGCAACTTAGAACGAGTGTGTCGTGTGATCTTGTTTTTCTGACAAATTGCACACTCTGAGACCCATCGTTTAACATTCTGCCTAAGTCTGTGACCCCGGAAACGATCTGTAAGAAGTCGGACAGTCGCTTGGCTTCCTGGGTGAGAAATTGAGTGAATTGGATCGAAAACTTTTCTCTGAAGGCTGGTCGGCAGAACTGGCTTGTTGGGCTGCGTACCCGTGAAGTAAACAATTGGTAAGCCTTCCCACAGACGGCATATGAACTTGGTTGGGTGACGGGCTATTGATCTTTGAATGTGAATGTCACCGCGTTGTTCAGTTCGCAGGAGAGTTGGCGTTAGTGCAGGTTCACTGAGTGCCACGGAGTTGACAGTGAATGGTGACGGCGAAGGTGGTTGTAGAGAGACGTCTGGCCTGGACAGGGCATCTGCAATGAAGTTCTGTTTGCCCTTGACGTGAAAGACGTCAAATTGCCATTCGCTTAGACGAGAAAGCTGTCTTTCCACTCTGGCAGGGTACTTGGCGATAGATGAAGTTGCGTTTCGAAGTGCGCTAACTAGTGGTGCATGATCTGTGAAAACAACAAATCTGCTACTGCCAATGATGCTGATAAAATGGCGCACTGCGTCGTGGATGGCGAGAGTTCTCGGCCGAAAGTGTCGTACCTCGTTTCTACTGGTTGGAGAGTACGCGAGTAGAAACTGATAGGCTTCCGAACTCCGTCGATCTCTTGTTCCAAAGTGGCTCCAATAGCGAATTCAGAAGCATCTGTCGTGAGTAGAAATGGCTTTTCCAAATCTGGATGCGTTAGCATTGTGGCATTTGCTAACGAGTTGATGGCAAGTCGAAGTAATTCCTCGTCTTCGGATGACCAAGCAATGATGGAATTCTTGCTAAGTCCTTTTCGGTTCCGCAGGTGCCTGCACAAAGGATAAAGTTGTTTTGAAAGGCCTGGAAGGAACTTGCGATAATAGTTTAGTACTCCCAGGATTTTCTGCAAATCGCTCAAAGTCCTTGGTGACTTGATATTCTTGATTGAATTCGTCTTTGACGGCAACGGTTGAATACCTTGGGCCGTGATACGATGCCCTAAAAGTCGACGGATGAAGTTGCAATCTGCGTCTTGTCACAGTTGATCTTGAGTCCGTGGTTGGATAAGCGTGAGAGGACATTTCGTAGATGCTTCGCATGGAGATTCTAGATCCGGACTGAATACCATAATGTCATCGAGATATGACATACAATAAGCAGAGTCGTCGCGAAGTATGTTGTCTATGAATCTTTGAAATGTCTGAGTAGCACACTTAAGTCCAAAAGGCATGTAAAGATATTCGAAAAGGCCAAATGGAGTGATGACTGCAGTTGTCTCGGTATCCTCTGGTGCTACCGGGATGTGATGGTAAGCTTGTCTGAGGTCAATCACTGAGAAGAAATTGCTGCCGTTGAGGTTTTCAAGTAAAGTGTTAATATTTGGAATAGGATATGCATCAGATTTTGTCACTGAATTTAGCTTACGGTAGTCACCGCAGTTTCTGTACGATCCGTTTGATTTAGAGACTAAGTGCAGTGGTGACGCCCATGAACTTTTTGATGGTCTGATGATTCCCTCTTCCAAAAGCCTTGAGAATTCTTCTTGGGCAGCTTTTAGCTTAGCAGGAGCCAGTGGTCGCTTCTTGAGTGCAATAGGTTGTCCTTCTGTGACGATATGGTGCATCGTGTTGGAGACTCGTAGCTCTGACTTGTTAAGATCGAAAAGCGACTTGTATTTTTGAAGAGCTGCTGATATCTCTGCTGAATGATGCACTGAGGTTGGCTGAATGACCTGTAACTCCAAACGCTCGTAGGCAAGTGTCCAAAACCTTTGCTCAATTCCGGTAGAGGGGTCGATGATCTTTTGATTGGCAAGATCAACAATGAGCCGAAATGTCAGAAGGAAATCAAGGCCTATTATATTATGTGAGACCTTGGCAATGATGAAGTTCTGGGGAAATTCACGTCGTAGACCTATGTTGAGTGTGCGGTACCGGCAAACATATGTTGGTATGGGATCGCCTGTAGCTGTTGCGAGAAGAACGCCTAGCGACATCTAGGCCATTGAATCACCCTTGAGAACTGAGACTGCCGCACCTGTGTCTACGATGAATTCTTCGCCAGTTATGAAATCAAAAAAGTGCAGAAGCTCGTTGGGCTATTTGGCCGGGTCATGCAAAAAAAGTAGGCTGGTGATTGCGACCGGCATTGTCCGTTTGGTTCTCTATGTAAAAATTCGGCGTGGACGAAAAGAGTCGACAGGGATGTCGGATTGTAGTTGGCTTCTTCCCTGTAGCGCCGTTGATGCCGTTGATGTGCAGAAAGTACGGTCTTCTATTTCCTGCGCCAGACGTTTCCCGATACTGATGCACCCTTGTGCCTGTGATCTGTTGTCCTTTCCATCAGCTGTGGAAATTGGCACTCATTCGGAAATTCTTCGGAACCGCATTGAATATACATGGAAATCAAATTTAGATATGCGGCTCTCACATCGAGCAGTCTCGCATACATTGAAATTGACTGGAAATGTCGTCTGCACACTTTTTATGCAGTTACGTATACATATAAATGCAATATAATTTAACAATAATTGATTGCGCGGGTGGTGGTAACAATTCTTTAAATCAAGTTTGCGAGCTTGAAGTAAACACCAATCCCATTGTATTTAAACAGTCGTCGAACAACATAACAAAACTACCGCCAGCCGCAACGCACTGACGCGTTTCGACCTTCCTTGATCATCATCAGAGTACGACGGCAAACTGACTGTCGAGGATCAAACCGCATTGAATATATATGGAAATCAAATTTAGATATGCGGCTCTCACCTCTAGCAGTCTTGCATACATTGAACTTGACTGGAAATGTCGGCTGCACAATTTCTATGCATTCACTAACATTAACTGTTTGCAGCTTTTGCCACATATACATATATAGGCAATACAATTTAAACAATAATTGATTGCGCGGGTGGTAGTAACAATTCTTTAAATCAAGTTTGCGTGCTTGAAGTAAACACCAATCCCATTGTATTTAACCAGTCCTCGAACAACATAACAAAACTACCGCCAGCTGCAACGCACTGACGCGTTTCGACCTTCCATGATCATCATCAGAGTACGACGGCAAACTGACTATCGAGGATCAAACCACAGTTCATAGATATGTAAAGCAAAACTAGATATTTGGCTCACACTTCTAGTAGACTCGCATACATTGGACTAGACTGGAAATATCGACTGCATAATGTTGATGCAATTACGAGCATTAACATTTTGCATCTTTCGACGTATATATATATTGATAGTTTCTAATTTCACCATTTTTTAAAATGTAAGAACAAAACAACGTACTCCATGGAATAACATTTATTAATAAATCTTATTTCTACCAGTATCTACAGCCATTGTTCTGGATTCGTTAGTATATTCGTTCATCCAATCCAACTGTACATGTGTTGTAACCAATCTCCTCTTCGTTATGCTAGCCTTTGCTTTGCGCAATTTAGACCACTACTTTTGTGCAATTTAGACCACTCCTTTTGCGTAACGTCATTTGGTGTGTCATCGCTTTCATTGTAATTGCGTCCGTAACTGATGTATGTGTCGTATATTGCGAAGCGTTGGCTATTTTTAAAGGCATGTCGGTTATGTCTTTGTTCCAGTCCAATTTAATTTCTTTTTGAATTATTTTCTGCACGTTTAAGCAGGGCTTCAGCTTATTAATTGCAATAGCTTCAAAAGCCAGAAGCATTTTCTCTGTTTTTGCCTTGTAGAGAAGTGAAAAATTGTTACTACTAACAGCATGACCTGTGAGTAGTACATGTTCGCAAATTGCTGATTTTTGTGCAGGAGCTGCACCCCTCTTTAATAGTTTTTGAGGGAGATGCTGATTTATTCTAGTTTCGAGCCTCTTTTTTGATCTGCCGATGTACTGAGCGTTGCAGGTACATTGAAATTTGTTTACTGACAAAGGTGTTGACGTCACAGAGAGGCTATCTTTTTCATTCGTGCGCATCAGTTTTGTTGTGTTGAACACCACTTTCACCTGTATTGATGGAAACTGTGCTTTTGTCGCTCGAATTACTTTTCGTTTGAAGATTTCCGCTGGAAGATCACCTCCAAAGGGAACACTAAGCGTTACTATCTGGGGAGTTTGATTTTCTTCCAAATTGGCCACGATTTTGTTGCGTTGCCTCAAGTTGTATTCGATGAACCAGCCCGGATAGCCATTATTTCTCAACGCTTCGCGAAGCAAATTTAGCTCTACTTCAATGTTGTCCGGTGAACAAATCCTGCGTATTCGTGTGCCCAAATTCATTATTAGGTTTCTTTTGTACGCCCTTGGCACACTACTCATATAATGGACATATTGTCCAGTCCAGCTTGATTTCTTGTGAACTGACCTTGAGAGAGTACCTTCTTCATTTCTCGTTATTCCTACATCTAGGAAGGATAAATATACTCTCTTGGACCGAAATACTGCATAACAAAAACTAGAATAAACGAACGTGAAGTAATGCTTATGCAGGCATCAATGGAATGCTTCTTTGAAGATGCCACAATACACAAATCAAATGAAAAATATGACATCTCGCTCTTTAAATCGGACCTTCGAAGTGCGTATGGCCAATACATGCGCACATTCAAAGGCAATAAACTGGTCACCAAAAGGCATCTAGAAGAACTGAATGAGCTACAACGAAACAAACAAGTCAGACTCATGAAGCCAGACAAAGGGACAGGCGTAGTGTTAATGAACTATACGGACTATAGTCAGGCGATGTTACAAATTCTGAATGACAAATCAAAATTTAAACGCGAAGAGGTACAACGCGACACGACGGCAAAATTAGAAAATTCCATAACGAAGATTCTAAACCGAATTATTTCGAAGGTCCAGGCTAAACAAGAAATCGACATAGAGCACAAAAATGCTTTTATTACAGAATGCAAACATGCCAAGCCCGTAGGTTCAACGCAACCGATATTATATGGGTTGCCCAAGGTTCACAAAATGACCAACAATGATATACTTCATCCTTTCAGGCCCATTTTATCTATGATAAATTCCCCACAGCACAGGGCAGCCAGACTATTATGCCGGATTATAAAACCTATCATGAAAGGAAGAATAGACCACGTTGTACAGGATAGCTTTCAGTTTGTAGAAAAAATTCGCGACCTAAATTTGAAAGAGAGGAAAATGGTGTCCCTCGATATAAAGTCACTCTTTACTAGCATTCCAGTAAATAAAACTATAAATATCCTATGTGAATATATACGATCATCAGGAGCGGAAACACTGATAGAAGTGGACGACATGAGAGAACTACTTCTATTATGCACATCCAACGTACAATTCGTATTCCAAGGAGTCTTCTACAGACAAATTGACGGCATAGGTATGGGTAGTCCTCTTGGACCAGTATTGGCAGACATATACATGCACCATTTAGAAACAACTGGTTTAAAACCATTTATCAATGGAGCTCATTTTTACGTGCGCTACGTTGACGATACTTTCATGGTCGTTGAAAAGGATGAAGATACAAATTCACTATTACATCACATAAACAAGGTAGACCAGGCAATCAAGTTTACAATAGAAAAAGAAAAAGACGGATATTTATCCTTCCTAGATGTAGGAATAACGAGAGGTGAAGAAGGTACTCTCTCAAGGTCAGTTCACAAGAAATCAAGCTGGACTGGACAATATGTCCATTATATGAGTAGTGTGCCAAGGGCGTACAAAAGAAACCTAATAATGAATTTGGGCACACGAATACGCAGGATTTGTTCACCGGACAACATTGAAGTAGAGCTAAATTTGCTTCGCGAAGCGTTGAGAAATAATGGCTATCCGGACTGGTTCATTGAATACAACTTGAGGCAACGCAACAAAATCGTGGCCAATTTGGAAGAAAATCAAACTCCCCAGATAGTAACGCTTAGTGTTCCCTTTGGAGGTGATCTTCCAGCGGAAATCTTCAAACGAAAAGTAATTCGAGCGACAAAAGCACAGTTTCCATCAATACAGGTGAGAGTGGTGTTCAACACAACAAAACTGATGCGCACGAATGAAAAAGATAGCCTCTCTGTGACGTCAACACCTTTGTCTGTATACAAATTTCAATGTACCTGCAACGCTCAGTACATCGGCAGATCAAAAAAGAGGCTCGAAACTAGAATAAATCAGCATCTCCCTCCAAAACTATTAAAGAGGGGTGCAGCTCCTGCACAAAAATCAGCAATTTGCGAGCATGTACTACTCGCAGGTCATGCTGGTAGTAGTAACAATTTTTCAGTTCTCTACAAGGCAAAAACAGGGAAAATGCTTCTGGCTTTTGAAGCTATTGCAATTAATAAGCTGAAGCCCTGCTTAAACGTGCAGAAAATAATTCAAAAAGAAATTAAATTGGACTGGAACAAAGACATAACTGACATGCCTTTAAAAATAGCCAACGCTTCGCAAAATACGACACATACATCAATTACGGACGCAATTACAATGAAAGCGATGACACACCAAATGACGTTACGCAAAAGGAGTGGTCTAAATTGCACAAAAGTAGTGGTCTAAATTGCGCAAAGCAAAGGCCAGCATAACGAAGAGGAGATTGGTTACAACACATGTACAGTGGGATTGGATGAACGAATATACTAACGAATCCAGAACAATGGCTGTAGATACTGGTAGAAATAAGATTTATTAATAAATGTTATTCCATGGAGTACGTTGTTTTGTTCTTATCAAAAAATGTGAAAGAACTATCATAGTTATATATATATATATATATATATATATATATATATATATATATATATATATATATATATATATATATATATATATGTACAACCAATAGTAACAGCTACAGAAATTTCAAAACAATATTAACATTCAAGTATGTATTAGATGTTGCGAACCTAGTATCAAATTAGTTCAGTTGTGACCAGAAGGATAAACCAAAGGCAGCATGAACGGAAAGTATAATCTCATGCACATTCGTTTCGTGCTTACTGGCGACCCATCAGTAGGAGCCGGTATTACGCCCTTTAATCATTATATATTTTGGTCAATAATGTGGGATAATAGGACGGTACATTCTCCTAGAAGAATGTGTAAACCTGCAATAGTGAAGCTAACATCATATAGTCTACGACAATGTGACTTCAACGCTAACTCACACTATATAATATATATACCGAGTCTGTAAGGGATACTAACATAGGCTATTGTGTTGTTTTATATATATATATATATATATATATATATTTAAAACAGGCGTTCAAGTTGCAATGTTCCCTCATTCGAGTAATTAACCGTCTGGTCGATCGGCCTACGTAAGTTGATCGACAACTTGCGCATGTATATTGGTAAATAATATTTGATATCGACATTAACGGCTGTTTCTCTTTGATTGCTGGTAAAGGCAAGTCTGTTACCCTAAATAACACTCGTAGTTTGGCTGCATTAAATGTGCGTGTCAATGCTGCTTCAACTTTCTTTTGTGCCATTCGGGAAACTGCATCCCCCTTAAATGGGATGTTCAGGTAGACTGTTTTCTTTTCTGGCCCATAATACGTCTGTTTCTGGTTAACTCCCCTTTTAATAATTGATTCAATTAATTGTCTGGGATAGCCATTAGACATTAAATCGTTAATTGCTTTATTATATTCATTTTCTCTAGAATCTTGACTAACCAACCTGTCAATTCTTGAAAAGCAACCACGAACTGTTGATAATTTATATTGAAATGGTACAAAACTGCTGTAATGCAAATACTGTGCAGACCATGCTGGTTTATGGTAAATTGTTCTGTTTAATTTACCATTAGTTTCTTTCTTTAATAGTACATCTAGGAAAGGCAGACAGTCATCTTTCTCGTGCTCTGACGTGAAACCGATATTCTTATGTGCTTTGTTGAAACTTTGAAGCAATGTTCGTGATTGCGACCTGTTCTTAAGTACAAGAAATATATCATCCACGTACCGTATATATTGAGCACATTTACTTATGTCACTCTTTAATGATGTATTTTCTAGGTGCCCTAGAAAAATCTCAGCCAACACTGGAGATAAGGGGCTTCCCATTGCGACACCATCAGTCTGTTTGTAGATGCTTCCATTAAAACGAAATCGTACGTCTTTCGTGCATAATAAGATAAGCTTGCGTAGAGTGTGACCTGGCACCGGCGATGGTAATATGTCGTGTTCTTCCGCTTTGACTATAATGTCAATGGTTTTATCAATTAGAACATTTGTAAATAAAGAAGCAACATCAAAAGATACAATAATCTTGTTTTTAACATTTATATCTTGAAGTTTGTTTACAAACTCACACGAATCGTCAACCGAATAATTACCTAATAGTTTACGTAATGGTTCAAGTAAATAAACTAGACATTTAGCTAGTGTATGAAACGGAGAATTGACCATTGATAAAATTGGCCTCATAGG
>JAQBSW010014475.1:0-11579 GCA_029291075.1 Eudiplozoon nipponicum
GTATCGCGTCCAACCGTACGCTAACTTGCGTACATGCGTCAACGGCTTTCGAGATATAAACCGGCGGATGGTGTTTTCCAGTAGTTTGATGACACAGACAGCTTAGAGCACGCTAGAGTTGCTGAATAACTGCCGCTGCCGATGGCTTGTTACTTATCTCGAAGCCACTATTGAGATCTGTTGCTAGTTGCGGATTATGATCAAATATAATTTTCGCAACTGGTGCTTTAATAATATTACGATAACTAGATCGAATGCCGGGTAACGCAAATGGGAGTACGGTCAGCAGATCAGATTTTTCACGTGAAATACGTAACGCGGCATTTAATTCGCGATGTACACGTTACATTTTACCGTTGCACTGAGGATTGAACGCTATCTTTGATCGCTCGAACTTGTAAAATGTAGGGTGCGTATAGAGGAAGATTGGACGGTTGGTATGAACAGCAAGCTTTAACCCTGTGCTTAAAGTCACGTTTAATTTTCGGCCAGAAGAAGCATACTTGTAGCAAAGTACTAGTATCATTTATACCAGGATGACCTAAGCTATATTATGCGTCAAATACCGCGTCCTGGCAGTCTTGTGATAGTCAGATTTTTCTGGCTACTTATCCGTCAATTTTGAAGGTAATAACTTCCGCATCATCTAGCTTGAAACTAATAAAACGATCTAGGAATCTATGTTACCAATATGTAAGTTCGCTTACGTTTGCTTGCTTCTCATGAATGTCCTTCCATAGAAACCACGATCGCGACCCGCAAGAGTTGATTAATAATGGTCATTAACAGCACTAATTATTAAATGACAGAAGTAATAGGCGTCGGCCTTACATCCCTTACAGTTTTCTGTTTCTCACTCTGATGTTCGGCAAGTATTCATGCAATTTATGGTGGCATGTTCCCATGTATGATAATTCTTGCACAATGTCTCTTGAACGACCACTGGAGAACGCCGAGTTGAAGGTGGGCAAATTCTGGCCAATACATGACGAGTTCCCAATAAGGACGAACCCGGTCTACTGGATGAATTGCCTTTTCTACACTATACAATTCTTAGTTTATACTGGCATATGTAAGTAATTAATGGGTCAGGTGTTTATATCAAGACCGCAACCTTGATTATAATAACCTAAGATACTGACAACTGCTGGTGTAGATATTTTGAATTAAAATTGTCACGAAATTTATTTAATTAATATTATCACAGAAAATAAATACGTAAATTATTTATATTTATTGAAAAAATAATTAATGCGAAAGAAATGCTCTAATTTTAAATGTGATCATGTTTAGTGTTCTAAAACTAAGAACCAATTGATTTAAGTATTTATACATGAAAATCATTTTATGTACCACATCAGAAGCAGATGTCAAATAGTGAAATTGTATAAATAGTTGTTCATAGACTAGTGCTACAAGTAGTCTGATAAAAATTCAAAAATTATTTAAATTCATGTTGCGCTTATCTGCAAAACTTAATTGTTAGTGTAATATTTCCATTTTTGACAAGATACTTCTTTTCTACGAGGATAATTCAAAACTTTTTATATCTCTAGATTTCACGTGATCTGATTAATCCTTTGACAAACGCAATATCCTATTAAAACAAAGAAGCGAGATTTTACTAAAACAAAGCACGATTAATTAAGTTCTTGATTTCGGTGCCAATTTATGACTGGTCCCATTTTGATTAATGAGTCGATTAATTTTCTGTTTATAAAAGATTCCAGAAGTAAAAACAGCGAATACTATTTGTCGAATTATATTGAATTCACAAATATTAATTGATGGTCTGATTGGTGGAGCACAGTAAACGCTTGTGCGTTTTATTCACTAACCGTGTATGTCAGGATAATAAGTCATCAATTTGAATTTATATATGACTGGCTAACATCACACATAAACACTGACAAAGGACAAAGAAAAATAATGCACTGTCCGTATCAAAAATTCCGTTTTACTGGTCACGTGTTCAATAAAACAAAAGAAACGTCTTCTCTAGAAGAATTAATTTAATAACAAAAAATGCACACAGTTCTTAACAAAATGACCAAAAATAAATTGTAATATCACAGTACAATATAGTTCTATAAATGTAAAAGTAAAAGGAGCCCATGCAAGATGTGCCTCTTGAATGAACGTGCTACGTACCTACCAATTCCGAGAAAGAAAGAGGAAGACAAGTATCAATAAATTTTAATTCAAATTTGTAATATAAACCTAATAAAATTTCGAAAACATTCATTTTGCCCAGAAGAGAGTAATTGAAGAGAACCACAAATAGTATAAGCAAGTTAAGGCGCGCAATAGTTTTGTTTAATATTAACATTCTAAACGAACATTGGTTACGCGGGTGGTGATAACAATTAATATAATCAAGGTTGCGGTCTTGATATAAACACCTGACCCATTAATTACTCACATATGTCAGTATAAACTAAGAATTGTATAGTGTAGAATAGACAATTCAGCCAGTAGACCGGTTTCGTCCTTATTGGGAACTCATTATGTACTGGCTAGAATTTTCCGTGGACAGGATTCGATCCTGGGCACGTCTGCTTCAGCATCTGGTGCTCTAACAACTGAGCCATCCTGCCTATTCTACACAATACCATTCTTAGTTTATACTGACATATGTATGTAATTAATGTGTCAGGTGTTTATATCAAGACCGCAACCTTGATTATAAAAATTTTTAAAGGATTGCGGAGTGCGGGCGTCATAGTGAAGCATGCCACGATTTGCGATCGTGGGTTGTCGCTTTGCACTATCAGTTTCGCAAAGATCCTATTGATCCCCTTTTCCAAGTACGCGTTGAGTTCGTTTTCGTTGTGGCTGGTTGCTGATTCGATCTCTGAAGACTTCAATGTCGGTCATACTAACCATTGGAAACGAGGTACGATCGGAATCTACTTGATGCAATTTTCCCCTTTGTAGATAATATTCCATGAAAATTTGTGCTCAGATCAGTAGTTTATGGAATTGGTAAAATTTTAAATTTATGATCAACAACTGCATTTTATAATATCAAAAGTAAATTTGATATTCTTACCACCCAGATCCCCACCTCCATAGCATGAAAACAATTCAAAATATGCTGTTTCAAGCATCACCCGTGAAAGATATTAAAAGTCACGCTCACAGTTTAAGATTGATTATAATAAATCTGAATAACAACGCTGCTGCTATATAAATATAGGTGTAGTAGAATACTAGAGATTTAAATTCCTTGTTAATTTAGGTGGTCTCAAACTATCTAACAATAAATGGGTGACCGAGTGTCTTTTTAATAAACATAAATACCTGGATATTATGCTCAGTGAAGTATGGGTATTCAAATACAACCGTACCGCTTTTTATTATAAGGCTGGCGGTGACTCAGAGTTTTTCTCATAAATGAGCATAGGACATTATTTTTAAAAACACGAAGTCAATGAAAAAAATTTATCAATTGCAATAGATTTATAATTCTTCTATTTCTTAGGGCGAAGTTTCATAATCGAGATTTCGGGTGCGTAGATAATGTTCATTTGAACAGAAATGGTAAACCAGTGGAATTATGAGTACGATGGAGTATAGCTGGAACTGATGAAATTAAATTCAATGACGAAAGCATCACTTTTAAATTATTAGAAGTTGATTTTAATTTATTTTAAAACTAAGATGTATTTAGACTATAATTTTCGTTGGAGATAAATAGCAATCGAATTTTTCAGCTCTGGTAAAAATTCCCAAATTCTTCTATATATAAGAGGTACATAAAATCTGACATTCAAAATTATTCAGAACACAATTATATTTATACAGGTTTTGATGTCGAGGCTGTGACAAATTTTTATTTACAAATAGTATTACATATTGAAATATTGACATGATAAATTACCACTTACCGGGGAAAAGTTCAAGATTAAGCATGCAAGTAAACGTCAAAGAAAGGCTTGTAATTAAATTGTTATTCCCATTGATGAATGAGAAAATTCTGGTTCCACCGTTCCTCAAGTAAATATCGGCATTGAGAATTTGACTTCACTGATTGATACCAGTTTCTGCAGGGTGTCACCCACCGCCAGTGTCATTAACATTTCAGATGTCTTGGATTTTAAAACGCATGTGTCTATACTTGCAGAATATTAATAAATTTTGCAATACTGTGTCCGTTTAAATAGCTTACTTACGTTGCTTTACTGTGGCTGACTCCTTTTGGAGGATAAACCGGCTCCACATTTCATGGAGTTTCTTGGGAATTTGGTACAAGTCGTGTCCCCTCACCACTCGACTTTTTGATCAAGGACGCACCTCTAGCCTTTGCACATCCAAGCGCAGTCTGCAAGGCAGCAGTAAGTTGCATGGTTGCCGGTGGCTGTTGAGAGCTCATTCGCCATTCGGAAGTACGGGGTACTGTCCAGGAGTCCATGTAATCCTGTGGCTGTTGAACCCTTTTGTGGCGGGGAACACACGCCTAGTCATGGTGCCGTCGTCGGGCTTCATGTGGTATTTTATAGGAGATCCGATTGCCGGTCAGGAAATCCACCACGCCCTGGTGACACCACCGCCATAATTTTATTAGCCCATGTACGACCGGCCATCGAGACATGGTTGACACCCGGTTTAGCACCATTATTTATATTTTTTTTAAGGAAACATCTCAATGATAAATAGAATGCTCATAAATCCGTATCGATTTAAATAGACCGTTATTCAATTCTATTGTAATGGCAATAACTTCTTTAGCTAGAATAATCATTACAAAACCATTCTACATTGAGTGGATCATTATTCTAATAATGTTTATTGGTTAACATAATAATCAAAAAATCTTTTCTGTTTAAGAGAAAACCATGTTATAAGAGACACGGCAATGGTAAATATGACTAAAGTTGAGATAGAGCGACTTCAAAGGTGAGTAAACGGTGTTCATTAGTCACAATAGATAGAGTTCTGACCTAAAATTCTGACACTAGATGCATGTTTTATAATACGTCGAGTTTGTACGAGTGAAATAATAGTTTAGGCATATTTGTCTTCGATGTAGACTGCATGTAAAATTATTAATGCTGAAAACCATGATATAAGAATAACTAGAAATTAGAATTTATTTATTAAGATATAACGATGAAATTTTATAGCTAAGCGACATCAGATATAAATTTTGTATACGACATTTTGATAATCTAGATGCATTTTATAAATGCTGTAAACTTTCCAACTAACGTACACGTCTATATGTAGTCGCTGCGCCAATAATGCTTGTTGATCATTCTGTACACATTTGCAATTTAAAATGTCTAGATAAAATTTTGCACTTGAATGAACATTGAATCTACTAGTTGTTCAATAAATTTTATGATTCAACTGCAATTACCTTGTCCGTCTAAACCGGGCATGTAGTACATTTATTAGTGTCAATCTCGGCAGGCAATTTTACGGGGAAATCACTGTTAACAAGCGAAGTATCACGAAAGTTTTATTGTAAATTTAAACATTATATATAGATATATATATATATATATATATATATATATATATATATATATATATATATGCAATGCTGCTCAATGCGCTACGTAGTCAAAACTGGACAAACTAATAAAGGCGCACAAACCCAGAAGCATCTTCAGACCGAAGCACATGGGTTAAAAAAGTCGCATTTCAAACCAGGCGGATTTTCAGGTGCATGTCAAAGCAAGAAATGTTAGGTAAAGCTGCTTTCTACGGAGGTTTGCAGTAGCAATTTCCTTTCCCGGAAGATAAATAAGAACGAATTTGCTTACGTGAACTAATTATAGACTGAGTAAATTTTTTGTATATGTGCTCGTGCGCACCTCTCATCGAGCTTGTTCCATATGATTCTTTTTCGTTGCCGTATAATCTGCATATGTAATTGCACTTACAGCTCATGTGTATTTACTCAATTTACTGTTAAAAGCTGACGATTTATTCGTCCGTCACTTTGATACTTTCTGCCGTTAGCTAAAATTGTCTTATTATAATATAGTTATATGAGTTTAATAAACAAGTATTTCGCAACTATACATTATTTATACACAAAGATGATTTAACTCTAAAAAAATGACACAAAACCAACAGAAAAAGTGAAGCAAAAACGTGTAGTATTTCTACATGATCTTTATTTGACACATAAAAAATAGTTAAAAATATAAGCTGCGATTTCTTATTATGGATAGATCCATTTTTCACCGAAACACCACTTTAAAGTAGTTTTATAAAGAGAAATGATGCAACGTTTTCTAGGTCAGAATTAAGCTCCAAAATGATTGCAATACAATTAAGTAGGAAAATTAAAGAGAAAATTATTTAATCCATTAGTTTAATTCATTTAAAATGCTAGTGCTAGATATAATTGATAATGAACAAGTCTGCAGATGATCCTGATACTTGCTCTCTTAACCAGGTTGCAAATGAACCCACGATTCGGCTATGCATTTAAAGAAGAATTATTGTAGAAATTGAGTGAAAGGTAAGTAAATATCACCAACGGATAAAACCAATTTTGAGTGGTTTACAGAATTAGAAGGCAGTTTTATTGAATTAGCGATGCTCAAAAGTCTTTTAAAGTTAACCTATTAAAGAGGCACTCCCAATAAATTCCCTCACTTTGTTTAGTGAAGGTAAAAGGCATCGGTTATCAAGCGCTGAAATTAAGATCTTCGAGACCATTAGGCGATGTTCTCCACCTAAAAAGTACTAGCCGGGCCACAGTAGTTAGTATATAATTTAAAATCGTGTGTAGTATGCGGCAATGTGTAACAGACATAGAGCACCAAACAGACAAATTCTATCGGTACCTGTGGTAAGTTCCCCAATAAGGACGCAAGCCGGTCTACTGGATGAATTGCCTTTTCCATATTATACAAGTCTTAGTTTATAATGACAAATTTAAGTACCTAATGGGTCAGGTGTTTATATCAAGATGGAAACCCTGATTATAATTATTTTAATCACCGCCCGCGCAACCATTGTTCGCTCGAATCATCTAAATGTTCATTACTACAACAATTACCCATGTTGAGGGTGTTTGTTCAACAATGACAGATTCTGAATGGTTAGTTCGAACTTTGGATACTAAATGGACGCCATATGACTTTTCCGCCCTAAAAGAAAAGATACTACATGAGTTACAGTAGCTTAGTATATAACAGAAAATTGTGTACTTAGTGACTATTTTGAATATAACTATGTTTTCACTATGTGACATTATTTCATACTTGCACTTCCACATGCTTTCGTCAAGCCTTTTTAACGGTTCTGTAAATAATCTAAAATGTAAATTTGACTTCCGAATTAGGGTTGTTCTATTATTTGAACAGTAAAAGGCAATGTGATTAAGCTTACTAAATAATAAATTAGATTACTAGGAGTATGTTTCCAAAAGTTAATGTAGGTATTGCGTGATATGAAACGAACTTGTGAGCTCGTGTGCTGTAATAAATCATTTGAGCGACAATAAAAAAATAAAATGAATAACTTTGCTCCAGTTGTACGCAACTATGCTTATGTCCAATTCTCAAATACGCAGCCTTCTCAGTAGCCTTCTCAAGATAGAATTGTAGAATATGCCAGTATGTGTACAAAGAAGAGCTGACAAGTATTATAGTTAACTTATCCTTCAAGGTGCATGAATCCACGCTTAATGTTTTGTGTCGCTCTATACATTATGATTCTGAAGAGTATTATATTGAACAATTAATAAGAATATTTATGTATGTCAGTAAAGTAAAACCCGGAAAACTAAACGAAGTGTCTACCTCTCGCCTGTCAGCTCTTAGAAGCTAAGAAGGCTTAAAAGCCAAAATCTGTGGCTGCTCATACTTGTCATTCATATAGTGAAGGCTGACATCCATGCAACCAAGGGCCGTAAATCTATTTCGTTTCCAGAGAGCAAAGTATTACCAATATCGCCGCCAATTACAAGGTTGATATCATGAGGCTGGCTCCTTAAATATGTCGCAAATTGTTCACGCATTTTGATAAATGTGTTTCAACAAGTGTCAGTGACAAGACAAGAGTGAACTTTTCGAAAGCTTCCAGGTGGCGAATAAAAAGTAATAATGAATTGGACTTATTCTCTATTACTCTATCACTTGTATGCGAAAAAGCTAGGACAATTTTTATTTTAAAACGGTTACAAAATTAACATATCATCGACAATAATGTATATTTATTATACCATTTCACGGAATTTTTTCGTGAAACCTTGCAAACAAATTCTCATAAAGAAAATTTGCTGGAACAATGAAAAGCTGCGTACAGATCAACTCTCTCGACTAATATTTGTTGCGAAAAGCTCCAAAGATAATTAACAAAGAAATGGGGTACGTGCATCGTTTTAGCTGATCTAATAATTTTTTTGAGCGGTGACAATAATGGATTGTCTTAAAGATTAGAACTTTTAGATTTGTAACTTTAACAGAGTCTTACCACTTACGTATGATTTTATATATGCTAAAAAAATTCTATCCAATTGCAAAAATGATTTTTATTGGATTTTTCTCATCAGTCATAGTTCTATTTTTAGATGTTACAATGTATAAGATAAATTTCGCATGAATTACGTTCTAATTAGTGTATTTAAATGGTGAGTGGGATCGTGCTTTTTTATCGCAGTTTTTTCTTATATATAGAGGCATCCACCTCTGATTAGTTAATGCGAACGCCATAGATGCCAAGTCGGTTTCAGTCTTAATATACCCATTTGAGTCTGATAAGCTAGCATTCCCGTCCACATCTATTACGTGCACGCCTGCAATATCTTGAGCTAACTTGTTAGTGTTCCTCGAACTTAAGATTAGCTTCCATGTTGATCGAACTTGAATTATATATTTGATAACCTTTAATGTTAGGCAACGGACTGTGTACCTCTTACGTAGCAATAACGCCCGAATCAAAAAGCCTGGAAAGACCTAAGGCGCGAAAAACAGAATTATTAAATTACCTGCTCCCGAACGTCCCCGATATGTACGCTTCAAAAAGACAGAGATGATAGCAGGTGTATATTGTGCAAGGCCGAGAATTATGTAGAACCGAAACAAGTGGCAGCTTGCTCAGGAAAGTCAGGCCAATCAGGTACAGAATACCACAATTGAAATTACGCACAGTTCAAAAGTATACGTACTGTAACGACACAAATCAATCGCCGACATATTGCGTAAATTAAATTCAAATTTATTTACGTTGCACCAATGAGAAAAAAGCAAATTGCCGTTTAACCACGTTTAACCACGTTTAACCAATAGTATGCAAGTACACATATTGCATGCTATTTAAGCACGGTAATTTACCATGCAAGTCAGTTGTGGCATTTGCCTTCTACCTGCTTCACGCGTGTGCGTTCTGTCGGCTGTCAATACGTGTGCGCTCTGTCGGCTGTCAATACCTACGCTGGTGATTTGATAGTTTCACCAACAACTAACTACATCCGTGACTCATCTTGTTGCGGGATACCGGAGAGACGAGCCAATTGAGTGCAGGACCTGCAGGACACCATCCACAACGCGATCACAGCTCAACCACGGGAGCGACAACTCAACCAGAGTCCACTCAAGGCTCTAGGACATCTTCAACTCTGAAGACTTCAAGAGAACGCATTACCAGGCCCTCTTAAGGGCCCCCATATCAGTAACTAATCTCTATTCAGAGCACCTTAACCGAGTTTGTAACGTCGTACGGCATTTACTTGAAGCCGGGGCGTTTACAAAATTGGCGACCGCGCCAGGATATTGATTATTGTTCTGATTTTTTTGGTATAAATAAAATTGACTTCCTTTTTCATCTATTTGGGATAAAAATCGATTAAGATTTGCGTTTTATCTACCGTGATCGTGGCCATCTGTGAATTTTTTTGGGTATATATATATATTCGTGGTTTGTGTTGGGGGGATATAATAATAATAGATTGACATTTGTGTTTTCTTTACCCTGAACGTGGATTTCTGGGAAATCTGTTGGGTATATATTCGTGGATTTGTGGGGATAATAATAACACATCGGCATCAAAGGCCAACGGGGCCTTTGTTCATCATTTCTACGTACAAAACGGCACCGTACGTACTCAACAACTCAACTTCGGATTTTTGGAAACAGTGACTTTTTTGTTCTGCTCTTATTCAACTGTGGAAGCTGTTTGTGGGTAAGCGTTTCGTTAAAGTATATTTATATATTTTCATATTGCTTTTAATTTATGCTTTTAAGATCCCGTAAGATTGTTAAAATGTCAGGTCCAATTTTAGATATTGATGTTCCTGTTTGGGATGGAGATAGTGAGCTATTCTTTATGCGCGTAGACTCCGCTTTCTCCCCGTTTCCTGATTATGACAGTCATCAAAAACTGTCGAAGGTTTTTGCTAAACTACCTTCTGAATTGCAGCGACGGATTTATCCTAAGCTTGAGGCCATTAGGAAGCTACCTAATCCCATTTTGGGCCTACAAAACGAGGTAGAATCCTTGCTTGGACCCACGGAAACTGAGCAGATAATAAACAAATATGCGCAGTTAGATATGCCAAATCTTGGCCCCATAGAAATACTGAGGGAATTACGGAAACGTTGGTATAAAACCAACATTTCTGACCATGAGGCTAAGGTTGTTTTTATTAACAATCTTCCCCAAACATTAAAACTCTTTGCCAGACAGCTCCCCAACACTCTCTCTATAGATGACTTATCTGAGAGATGTGAGTTAGAATATAGGGTTTTGGAACCCAAAGTGAATCCATCATCCTTTTCTTCACCCCCGCAAGATGATA
Organism: Eudiplozoon nipponicum; assembly: GCA_029291075.1. NCBI lineage: Eukaryota > Metazoa > Platyhelminthes > Monogenea > Mazocraeidea > Diplozoidae > Eudiplozoon > Eudiplozoon nipponicum. Next base: position 10,764 of record JAQBSW010014475.1, read on the forward strand.
GAATCTCCTCCTTAGAGAGAACAGTGGCGAACATGGCCAAAGTTCTAGAAGGATTGGCCATTACCAAATCCGAGATAAATCAAGTGAATGCTCGACCAAAATTCGTTTCCAAGTCAAATTATAATGGTAGGCGGCGATCGAGATCTCCGCAATCATTTAATAAATATGCTCCAAAGAACTGGTGTTATAACCACCAGAAGTTTTTTATGCTTGCCAAGTTTGTCTTTGTCGTTCCGAAGAATTTCCGAATGAGTGTCAATTTCCACAGCTGACGGAGAGGACAACAGACCGCAGGCACAAGGGTGCATCAGTATCGGGAAACGTCTGGCGCAGGAAGTAGAAGACCGTACTTTCTGCACATCAACGGCATCAACGGCGCTACAGGGAAGAAGCCAACTACAATCCGACATCCCTGTCGACTCTTTTCGTCCACGCCGAATTTTTCACATAGAGAACCAAACAGACAATGCCGGTCGCAATCACCAGCCTACTTGTTTGCATGACCCGGCCAAACAGCCAAACGAACTTCTGCACCTTCTTGATTTCAAAACTGGCGAAGAGTACATCGTAGACACAGGTGCGGCAGTCTCAGTTCTCAAAGGTGATTCAATGGCCGAGATGTCGCTAGGCGTTCTTCTCGCAACAGCTACAGGCGAGCCCATACCAACTTATGGCTGCCAATACCGCACACTCAACATAGGTCTACGACGTGAATTTTCCCACAACTTCATCATTGCCAAGGTCTCACATAATATAATAGGCCTTGATTTCCTTCTAAAATTTCGGCTCATTGTTGATCTTGCCAATCAAAAGATC
>JAQBSW010014476.1:0-11579 GCA_029291075.1 Eudiplozoon nipponicum
CGGGCTTCTCCACAAAACCCCATTGGTTTGGGAACATATTTTTTCGAATTAAATTTTCTACAGGCTACTTAGGATAGGGAGTGCCGTGATGAATTGGCCGGTATCACAAATAATATTATTTGGTTTAGAGATGTCTAACTTACTCTCGCGCGGTTCCAGACAAATAACGGATCTTTTATTATTATAATCAAGGTTGCGGTCTTGATATAAACACCTGACCCATTAATTACTTACATATGTCAGTATAAACTAAGAATTGTATAGTGTAGAAAAGGCAATTCATCCAGTAGACCGGTTTAGTCCTTATTGGGAACTCATCAAGTACTGGCCAGAATTTGCCGCGGACAGGACTCGAACCTGGGCACGTCTGCTTCGGAATCTGGTGCTCTAACCACTGAGCTATCCTGCCGCACACTACACTACACACAATTTTCAGTTATATACTAACTAATGTAACTTGGTTAGTCAATTTTTCCTTTAGGTGGAGCTCATATGGCATCCATTTAGACCCAAAGTTCCAACTAACCATGCCCAATCTGTCATTACTGAACAGACACCACATTACATTGGGAAGTGGTATTGAAATGAACATTTATATAATTAAACGAACATTGGTTGCGCGGGTAGTGATAACAATTATTATAATCAAGGTTGCGGTCTTGATATAAACACCTGACCCATTAATTACTTAAATATGTCAGTATAAACTAAGAATTGTATAGTGTAGAAAAGGCAATTCATCCAGTAGACCGGTTTCGTCCTTATTGGGAACTCATCAAGTACTGGCCAGAATTTGCCGCGGACAGGATACGAACTTGGGCACGTCAGCTTCGGAATCTGGTGCTCTAACCACTGAGCTATCCTGCCGCACACTACACTACACACAATTTTCAGTTATATACTAACTAATGTAACTTGGTTAGTCAATTTTTCCTTCAGGTGGAGCTCATATGGCATCCATTTAGACCCAAAGTTCCAACTAACCATGCCCAATCTGTCATTACTGAACAGACACCACATTACATGGGGAAGTGGTATTGAAATGAACATTTATATAATTAAACGAACATTGGTTGCGCGGGTGGTGATAACAATTATTATAATCAAGGTTGCGGTCATGATATAAGCACCTGACCCATTAATTATTTACATATGTCGTTATAAACTAAGAATTGCATAGTGTAGAAAGGCAATTCATCCAATGTAGACCAGTTTAGTCCTTGTTGCGAACTATTCATAGCTTGCTACCAGAATTTTCCATGGACAGGCTCGAACCTAGGCACGTCTGCTTCGGAATCTGAGCCACCCGAGCACCTGCTGCACACTACACTACACACAATTTTCCAGATATTTACTAACAGTGCTTAACTTTGTTAGTCTATTTTTCTTCTAGGTGGAGCTCATATGGCATCCATTGTGATCCAAAGTTCCAACTAACCATTCAAATGTATCATTTACTGAACAGACACCACACTAAATGGGGAATTAGGTAGCCCCAGAAATGACATTTATTTAATTAAACGAACATTTGTTGCGGGTGCGGTGATAAAAATTATTATAATCAAGGTTGCGGTCTTGATATAAGACTTAATCCATTAATTACTTACATATGCAGTATAAGCTAAGAATTGTATAGTGTAGAAAAGGCAATTCATCCAGTAGACCGGTTTAGTCCTTATTGCGAACTATTCATGTACTGCCCAGAATTTTCCGCGGACAGAGCTCGAACCTGAGCACGTCTGCTTCGGAATCTGAGCCACCCTGCTGCACACTACACTACACACAATTTTCAGATATTTACTAACGAATGTAACTTTGTTAGTCTATTTTTCTTTTAGGTGGAGCTCATATGGCATCCATTTAGACCCAAAGTTCCAACTAACCATTCAAAATATGTCATTACTGAACAGACACCACACTAAATGGGGAATTAGTATTGAAATGCACATTTATTTAATTAAACGAACATTGGTTGCGGGTGCGGTGATAACAATTATTATAATCAATGTTGCGGTCTTGATATAAGCACTTAACCCATTAATTACTTACATATGTCAGTATAAACTAAAAATTGTACTGTGTAGAAAAGGCAATTCATCCAGTAGACCGGCTTCGTCATTATTGGGAACTTATAGCGGATTTATTTCGATGCTCCGGTGATCGTGATGTGACATTGGCCATCTGAAACAGTGTCTCAATTTTCCTTGTAGATGATATGTCATAGAACGGTCGTATCACATTGTTTGGCTCCTAACAGTTGCTCTTTGTGAATGCGTCTTTGCGCTGAGCAGTCTATAAACTGACCAATTTCGTGCGAATACATCGATTATCAATGATATTTAGGTTCTAGCAAGTTCTGTATCATCTGCCAAGTCTCCGCGGCATAAACTAGTACTAACAGTATGCTCGTCTTGAAATCCTTTGATTTGGTGCTTTGTGAAATCGACTAGAGATTTGAACGTATTTTGGCAAAAACAACCGTTTTTGATGCGTTTAACTCTAATTAACAAAGCCCTATAAGTTGTAAAAATAATAAAGAAGTTTATCAGAGTAATGAAGAATCAATAAAATATTTAAATAAATAGAAAATGAAAATAATATTAAATAAAAGTTTTCTGATAATTATAAATTGAACACCATAGTAAAAATATCATTAATAGAGTGACGAAAAAGAGCAATAAAATTACTTCTTGTATATGAAGACTTTCCTTTAATAATCAAAAGGCAGTAAAACGAATGAAAGCTTTCAATACGAATGAAAGATTAAAAGGTAACAAGAACGGTTTAATTATCACGTACATTAAACACATTTTGTGTACACATTTAAATAACTTAAAATTAACTGGTTTATGGCGTTTGATGACTGTTTCTGAGCAGAGTTTCCCAGTTTTCACTAATAATGTATTATGTATTGATCCTAAATATATTTTAGTTGGTGTAATAATCATTACATTTTTTACGTATACATTATATAAATCAATTTCCTATTTAACCTTGTTGAATGTTTTCGTCCGAAATTGCTATTCGTTTAGGAGCTTCATATGTTTTAAAGAAGCCCGTTCCCAACGAATGACAATCCAGGCCTGATTTGTTAATGTAGAAATATAGAAATGTCACTTTGTGGTCCTTTTTAATTGTGTGAATTTGGGTTTTATTAATAGAGATAGTTAAACATCATTTATAAATATGATTCTGATGAAATTTATTACCAGTTCGGTTGATTGTAAAAAGATAATGGCTCAACTGATGATCAGATTTGTCTGTAGTAAAGATTTCGTGTCCTTTTGGAGATGATTGCGCGAATGAATAACCACAGTGGTAGATCTTTGTATACTCAGGTCAGGTGCTCACTGCTGTTATGAAGGGCATCCTCTATGTATATCATCTTTTTCCGTTTTTATATGTAACTGAGATATGTGCTAAATTAGCTATGCACTGTTTGGTAGGCCTCCTCTGACTTCGCAGATTTATTAACTGCAATAGGGTTTTATAAATTCAATTCTGTGGTAAATGTAGGTGGATTCTGTTGATCAATTGATTTTTCGTGTGTGCGGTAGTTGCGCCACCACAAAGACATGCAGATTAACAAATTAAGAAGTATTTCGATATAGTTGGTAATTCATCCTTAACATCTAGCGTCATTATGTTTTATGTGCATTAAAATCAACCTTTTAAATATGGCGGAAAAAACAACGTTTGTATTCCTTATTATGTATATTACAATTCCACATCTAAAAATGAATCTGTTTTCGCCGTCGTAACCATAGAAAAAGCAGTGTTTTTACAGTTATTGTACGATTATCTTTTAACTGTTTGATTATGCTTCTAATTATATCCTAAAATGATAATATTTATAGGTAGTTCTATTGTTCTGTCAGCTTAACCCTTTTGCAAAATATAACGTTCATATTTAATGCATCCATTTATTAATACTTAGAGTTATATCTTCTATGTATTATACCTATATATATATATATATATATATATATATATATATATATATATATATATCGATGCGAATAATAACAAATAGGTATATGAGGAGCATAAATATACTTTCCCTTTCAAAATATAAGTCTACCAACTTTATCGTCTATTCTTTTTAATTTGTTATCGAAAAACGAAAAGTTATCACATATGTCTTATTAAATGTAATTCTTAATCACTACAAGTAATGAATCAAATGAGGTTAATAACAATGTGGGTAGATAATTGCACTTTTGTTATTAGCAATTAAGTTGATTGTTGCGTGACTGTTAATAAGTTTGCTCTATTTACAATAACCTTAACATAATACCGTTCTAATTATACGCAATTTCGAATTCATAATTATAGTTGCTCATTAAAGAACTCTAAATTAATGAAACGACATTTTTATAATTGATTACACGAATTTGTTAGGGATATTGATGCAGAAATAAATTCAATTTCTTATGTCGGCTTTAGACAAAAACAAACACGCTGGAACAGACTGAAACTCGCATATTCGCGGGCATTCGAACTGCTACCGGCCCACTAAAATTCCTGAATTTCAATATAAATAGAAGTACAGGAGTTTCGGTTTATATATTAATAGTAGTTTTCGTGGAATTTTCGATGTCATGTAGCACTAATTATTACTGCATTCACATTAGAAGAAAACAATTTTTGAAATATTAAAAAATAATAAGAAAATGAGTAAACATATTATTAGCTATTGATTCTTTATCAGCAATGTATCACCGTAAATTCATTACTAAAATAATTAAATCCGCAAATAACTAGTAAGTTGACAGAGTGGTGAATTGTATAAGCTTTAATTTTGTATTCTCCTGACTATTGCATAGAAGTTGAGAAACATCCCTTTTGAGCCAGTCGGCTTGGTCAACCAATAAATTGTGAAAACAGTGAAATATAGCTTATTTATTTGTGACAGAAGGTGTAAGTATATGTTCCGGAGTGCATTTTAAATTATGTAGCCGAAATTTAAAATTAGGTACAGTCTATGCGAGACTGCTAGAGTTGACAGCCACACTTCGTAACTTTCATTCTTTATATTTCATTGTATTCAAATCCTCGTTAAGTTATTGATTTTTATACTTTAGTGGTGATTTTTGAAGGCCAAAACACGTCAGTGTGTTCGACTTATTGTAGTTTTGCTGCTTTTGGACGACTGGTTGAAATCAATAGGATTGGTGTTTATCTCAATTAAATAAGCTTGGTTTAATATTTATTTTAGACATTTGCAAATATCTTAAGGGTAACTGTAACGATCTGTAAAAACTAACATATACATATATCGAAGAAGGATAAAACTAAGAATACCTGCACTGTGCAATAAGATGATTGTGTATGTATATTAAGTATGATTTTAAATGTGATCCAAAAGCCAATAATTTGAATGTTAATGATAAAATTATTTCAAAACCACGATAAATTGTATAACGAATCATAGAACGAATATTTACTTCTAATAATGTACTGACTTCTGAGAAATTTAAATCAATTGTATCTTAGGTATTGGTACCTAGTAACAAATTAGTTCGAATAGGATCGGAAATATATTCCAGAATCAACATGTGCAAATCTCATGTGCAAACGTATTTCGTGCTTATGGGGAGCTAATTACTAGAATCCGGTATTATTTCTATGACCACTATATTTGGGAACAAAATTCGGGGTAGGCTTAAATTAAAATTTAGAATAATATTGCAATATAAATAATTTCAAATATCGATATTGAATCTAATACGTAGGTGGAGAGCTATATGAACAGATAAGAAATGAAATTAAAAAAAATTTATGAATAAAATTAGGATCGATTAAAAAACATTTAACAATATAGGTGGATGGATGCTTCGAAATAAATAGAAATTTTGATAGAATGAACGAAGTATAGAAAAATATATGCTAATACAGAAATAAAGGAAAAAAGATAGTTAGAAAGATAAATGATAGATAGCTTATTAGGCGGATACATAAATACAAAAAAATGGATGGTGGTTGTATGAAGAATATATATATATATATATATATATATATATATATATATAATTTTCGAGTTTACGCGACAGAACAAGAAAACACAGAATAATTTAGTGATATTATTTCTGAAGCAACCAGTTCTTGTTATTTTCCGTCTTTATTTCCGTATAAGGTACGACGAACCATTTATTCAATCAAAAAATCATTGATTAGACTGATTGTGTAAAAGAATTTGAAATAAAGTTAACAAACTTGAGGTTGGAACTTGATTTAAAAATTTTTTTCTATCAATATCACTGCGCGTTTCTCATTCAGTTAGGCCACCTGACGCCAGTAATTTAAACCATTAAAGTATATTCGTTTCTAGTTGCATGGGATTAATCTTTTAGTTATGCATTATCAAGAAAAAAATTAGTTAATTTTAGACCAACTGGCATTTACCAAGTCATCCTGAATTAACATAGTAATATATTTTAAACATTCATCGTGTGCTAACTGGCTACGATTAAACTGAAGCCGAACCATGCCAGAAATCATCGCATAATTAGTACTGATTCGTGGTGCAGGCTTTCATAATTCTAAGGTAATTAATGAAGGATGAAATAGATAAAAAATGTGTACAGTCTAAAATAAATAGAATTTTGCGAGAAAGGATGATGCAACATCACTTCATCCTTGCTTGTCGTGTATGTTTTGGATCTGATTAATTCGATACTCATATATGTGTGTATTTATCAACATACGACTCGTGACACCGATTATACGAAAGCAAAGAAACATGCGAATGTAATTAAATGCACATGTAAATCCCTATAAATGAAACTACAGTGGTATAATGTCGATTACACTTTTTGATATAAACGCAGTTATGCATTAGGTATTGTGTACTTAATGACAATCTATTTGAAATCGGACTAGAAGGATATACCTATGTCGTCATGAACGTAATTTATAATCCAATGTAAGCTTAAGTTCTCTGTTTACTGACGACTCATCAGAAGAAGCCGCTATTACGGCATATAATTAAAGTATATGTCAATTGATTTCACGCAAATTGAGAATTAAATGTACAACTGAACACCTGTTACTCCAGAAAATCCCTCCCTTCTGGCTTTAATCTATATTAGTTATCATTTTTCGCGGTAATTATGAAATTGCTCAATTAAGTATATAAAAGACAGATAAAACCTATATATATATATATACATACACATATATATATATATATATATATATAAGGTATATATATATATATATAATTTGATAGGTGTTGTGCCTCTATTAAAATATAATTTCAAAAAGGTCCACAAGGTTAAATCAATTTGCGCGAACGAAATGTGTATTCAAGTGTGCACATTCTTTTCGTGCTTACTGGCGACTCATAAGAAGTTGTCGTTACTACGCTCTATAATTGAAACTTGTTTCGTCAATTAATTTTGGACATTTGGACTGTGCAGTATCCTATGTGGATATGCATTCAAGCAATAAGTGGATTACATTTATATAAAGATTTTGGTAATGAAACTTCAAAGCCAACTCGTTCTGTGTAATATATACCAGGAGAGTAAAGAGGGCCAAAAAAATTATTTTCGAGTTATCGGGTCTGTACACGGGACCAAATTAAATGCTTATTAACATCAATTTAGAACATGCAACACGAGCAAATTCATTCATCTTATTCCCCATCACCATAATCTACCACATTTCCTGGTTGTTATGACATTACTCAGTTAAGCATCTCATATTTATATATTCTTTTTTGAGCATAACTGCTATATATATATATATTATTACATATATATATATATATATATATAAATGCAATTGCGTAGAACGTATTATTTACATAGTAAAATGAGTTTTTTCTAATTTAGGACAAATCGAATTAATTCGATATCCATAAACCGTAATTTTTGGAATGTCTCCGATTAAATAATACGTTCAATTTAACACATACACAAATATTTATCGATATTACGAAAATCAGAGTGATGAGAAAAGGCAAAATTTGACATGACGGAAATGTGGAGAATTTTGACACCTATTGACATTTCGTAATTATAATTTATTAATTTTTAACCAATGGGGAAATAAATATATTCTAAATATAATGAGAATCAGCTTCCATTCATTATTCGTGGTTTTAATACGACAATTCAAATAAACATATTGCAAATTTATGAGATAATTAACTACGTGTTGAAACAGCTCAAGTCTGTTCAGGTTAAAAAGAAGGCAAAATTTGAATCTGCCATGGCCATAATTATTTTTACACAAGAAAGAATAAATATAACCCTAACTGCGATGTTGAAAAATTTAAAAAGTGACGATAACAAACAATGTTATGTTTGAAAGTGGATATATGATGCATAGCGGTTCAAAAGAGTCAATATGACCATAAGTAGAGGAGGTATGAGTAACTAAATAGAAAAGAAGCATATAACGAAATAAAAAGATTCTACTGATAAGTTATGATCGGAACTATAGTTATTTTACTTTTAATTAAGGTTACGATAATTATATATTTACCTGATACATTATGCATATACATTTGTCAGTATAAACCAAGTATTGTTTAGTGTAGAACAGGAATTTTATCCAGTAGACAAATATTATCGGTTCCACAAGCATTCAACCATTTCTTCGAGTTAGCTACGTAAGATATTTAAACCTGTTACACCGTCAATGAATTTTTGATTCTTTGATGATATATTACCGTTTTTGAATGACGAGATGATAATATGTTAACTTACTTAATTTTAGCTCACCAAATAAGTGAATTCCAAACTTCAAATTTAAAATAAATCATTGATTTTTTAACCGTTTTTGGATGACAAATAATTTTTACTGTTTCTTAACTAGAAAGATACATTTACAAGAAGTATAATTACTCGAGTAACAAACTTAATTTCAAGTTAAACCATACATCTATCATGAACAAGTCTATCCTAAAATCAACGGAAATTAGTAGCCTCAGGGTAACAGAGATAAAGCATAATATAATTAAATTAAGCAGACGTGGAAAATATTCAGTGCTATTATGTAACATCTCAAGTTGGTAGAAGCAAAGATGATAATTGCAAAAATAAAAATTAAGGTAAATCTGATAGAACGGGGGAGGATTGTAGAATCATGTTAATACCGGATTCCAGACTTAATGGTAAAGCAAAACAGTAGCATTTGATTACAACATACGAACCATTTTTAAAAAAAAGACAATAGAAAAAAATTGAACAAAGGAAATATACGAAATCATATGGACATATATTTAAAAAGATATAATAATTTACGAATTATTTTTGCCTTACTACTTACTGAGTTGAATTTGTGTTTTTCCAACTCTCAATTTCAGAAGTGTACATATTTTGGAACTAAACTAAAATCCCTATTTATCTAAATTGATCTAATGTTCAAAATAACACCACTAGGCATTCACATTTTCCATGACAACTTTCCTTATATTAATGGTCTAAATATTACTCAATCAGTAAACGCTTTTGGCCGTGTATACCAAATGATTTCATCCACTGTTCTCCCAACAAATTTTGAGACGCCAATGCAAAGAAGCACAATAAGAAAAATTTTCTCTTAGAAAAAAATCATTTTAAATTCTATTGGTTCACCGATATCGAAATACTCGTTTAAAAGTGTCCATCTTACTAGAGAGGCTCGAATAGGGCGAATAAATGTTTAAAAAACCTTGTTAGCCATTCAGGATTGACTGGCGTACACTTGCTTGTCCAAATCTCAAAACGCTAACATTTTTGGTTCATATTTACTGGAAACATCATCATAGCTCTCGATAATAGAATATGATAAATAAAAAGGTTTTAATGCAAATTGTCTGATTTCGTTGAAGCTGATCTATTTAGATGTATAGCTTAATGATATTTACAATTGAACATTCGGTATCCCTAGATCTGAGCTTTGTTTCGAATAAAAATGATGATTTTGATAACCAATACTAAAAAATACTCGATTTTGTGAGAGCTTTATTTTCGGTTTTATCCATACTTTAAGATTATTGTTAAAAAACCAATAATTGAGAATGTATTTAAAAATAAGTCAAAGTCAGGTTAAATTATTTTGATCAATTATATTGTTAACCGTGATACGTTGGTGTTGTGCTGTTATTTTGACCTCTGTCTGTGTTCCCAGCAAATAATGTCAAAAACATTAGTGCATGGTGATTGATTGTAAAAGTGTTCAGCACATTCTACACATTCAATGCATTATGTTTTTATGCGTAGTCAATTTATTGTTTTATTAACGAATTACATTCAGAATGAGTGCGAGTTCTTAAGATTGATAAATCTTAGTTATCTCATTCCTAATCAGGTGAAGTCAATTATAACTAAAGATAGAGCCAGTTTTGATGCTAATACCAGTGACTCAGCGTAGTTCTCTTCGGTTTAAACCAGTTAACTATTCAAATGAAGGCATCATATCTATTTGAATTGATTAAACTGCGAGGTAGAATTTTGGACGACCATGAAGGCATATTACTGACCTGTTTTTGACCGGCATATTATGCCCTAGCGTCTATTTCCCTTATGGTTGCGACAGGTATGATCCGATTTTGAGACTGAAGCTTTACCTCTCCTTTTTCTTCTGATATATTTCTAAACACTACATGTTAACGCAACAACCAATTACGAACAACTGTATATTCGTCTTTGTATAGCGATTTGGTTTGAATAGAAATTCCTGTACTAAACCATTACGGAAAATGGACATGAAAATTTGTGTAAACGACAATTTTTAGCCTAACTGTCAACAGTTGAAAATTTCCAACTTGGAACATATTTTGTCTTTTTGTGTTATTAATGCAAAAAAATTTTTCAATGTAAAATGAAATCTGTATTTCACCGTAACAGGCTAAAGATTATTCTCAATATCTTTCTACAGTTAGTATTTTACACGACAGGATGATTTGATTCAATCTTTCTCTGTTATTGAACTATTTTGGAGTTCGCAGTTGTTTGAAATTTGTCCAAAGCCGTTAATCGAGTTCCATGTCCACTTTTATTGTTAAATTATGAATCGGTAGGCCAAACACAAATTTTCTTTTTATTAGCTTAATACATATTATACATGCGGTATACAATAACGTGCTTTATTAAAATGTAAGCATTAAAAATTAATATATTTGAACAACAGGTCAAACCAATTTGTTGGTATAATATGCAAATCTACGATTATCGCGGTGTTATACAACGGACACCATCAACACTTCACATGTGGCCAATAAATGAGGTCACATATGAGAGCATTAACTCACTGTTCTTCTTTTCATCAGGTAAGCCGCCAGATTTTCATAACATATCATTATCTTATATTTTGAACATTTATATTTTATTAATTCGAGTTGATCTGCGGATTCCCAGTTGAAAACATAATTAATTTTTTTATTTCATGGGGAACGTTTTAGTTTTATTAGAAAATAATATTCTAAATGAAATGTAATATACCTACAAAAATGTAACAATGGATATTAATGCATCATAATTAGTCAGGATTCATTTATCAATATAACCATTCATGTATTAACATAATCAAAGTCTGGAATATTCTCATAATCAAGAATATAGTAGCCGAATACTTGTATGTAAATT
>JAQBSW010014477.1:0-11578 GCA_029291075.1 Eudiplozoon nipponicum
TTAATCCTATATATATATATATATATATATATATATATATATATATATATATATATATATGCCGAGTGGTGAGGGGACACCACTTGTACCAAATTCCCAAGAAACTCCATGAAATCAATGGAGCCGGCTTATCCTCCAAAAGGAGTCAGCCGCAGTAAAGTAAAGAATATATATATATATATATATATATATATATATATATATATATTATTATATATTATATTTAGATATATATGTATATAGATATAATGAATTATTTTAGTCATATGAGCTAATATTCTTATGCAATTATTTCTAATAGTTGATTAATTTTGCATTGTGCTTACGATTAGTTTTTTTGAAAAACTTTAGTTGTCCAGACTATCTCTATCTTTCTCTCTTTAATCGTGCACCTAAGCGTCGCTATAACATTCACTCTCCATCCATCTACGTAACTTGCTGCTCCATATTTGAACTAATTTGTTGCTATTTGCACAATACCTCATACACCATTGTATACATTAGAGTTCCCGGCTTTAAATAAAATACAGTATATGATAGTCAAGGTTTTAGTTTTATCATTTTTAATTTTGATTACCGTGCCATAGTAGCAATACAGTTATAACAAATAACTGAGACAAATTCTATTATTGCATGTAAAATCAAAGACACATAAAGCCTTGACAGCTTCTGGAGCTCCTCCGATGCTGCCCATCATGTCAATTCTCAATGCATCGCAATATAATCCAGTTAATTTTCTCTGCAAACTACTTCAACCATCACGAAATATTATAAACACAAGCATCAACAAGGACTCTTACCAGATAACACATGAATTGAAAGGGAAGAACTTTCTACAGAATAAAATGGTCTTGATTGACGTCTCACCCGTATTTACGAACATTCCACTGGATAAGATAACGACAATCTTCTGTGACCTGATGAAGAATGAGGCTCAAGATTTTCCTATGGATAATAATGTTATCAAAGACCTCATATTTGCTTGTACGAAAGACGAGCTTTTAACATTTGAAGGGGAATAATTCCATCAGGTCAATGGTGTAGCTATGAGAAGCTGCATTGAATCCCTTCTGGCAGATGTATACATGCATCATCTTGAACAAACGAGCCTAAAATATATAATTGTCTAGTGTACTCTTTTCAAAAGTTAAGTAGATGATATCTTGTTGTTTATCCCTGAAGCAGAAGACCCATCCGAAATCCGAAACCCAAACCAATGGAGCTGATCCAGACTTCAAATTCGCCCTCGACGTAGAGAAAGGCAATAGATTTCTCTCCCTGGACATCCAACTTAATCGAGAACCATATGGTGATTTTAAACTACCCATACCTAGGAAATCCACTTTCACCGGGCAATACATTCATTACAACATAAGTGTGCCAAAATCTCACAGAAGAAACATAGTTCACAACCTTGCAAACAGAATAATGAAGATCTGCTCTGAACACAGGATCGAGGAAGAACTGGGCTACCTGAGGAAAATTTTGCTAATGAACATCTACCCAGAGCGATTCACTGATGTCAACATCAGACCACGTCAGATTCGTACCAGAGGGGATACCGTCAATCAGATCTTCCTAAACTTAACGTTTAGAGGCGAAGTACCGACTTAATTATTGCACGGTAGTTAAATTGATTAACTAAGGCGAATTTGCCTAGTGTTAAAGTTAATATCCCATTTTTTCAAACAGAGAATCATGAGTTTGAATGCCAAAGATCAATTGTAAATTCCTTCAAAGTTTTTCACAGTCTACAAATTCTCATTCAGTGCAGTAGCACATATATTGGATGTACGAAGATTCAACTGATCAACAGAATCGAGCAAAATTTATCGTAGAAATAGATTAAAAAGCTTTGGCACTTCAGGAAAATTAGCTATTTCCGATCATATATTGGAAACGGGGCCCCCAGTTAATTTGGCCAATTTCTCAATTCTTTACTATAAAAACCAGAAAATGTACTAAATATATATAAAGCCATTTATATAGAAAACAAATACCTGGCCCAAATTGTCTAAAGTTTCATCAACATGATATTCTAATCGTTTGGCCACGACTCACAAATCCTAACCACAATTTACTTGCATCCGGGGATGGTTTCAACCACAGTTAATTTGGTTCAGTTTAGCACCTAAGCTCGTACTACTTTGAAGCCATGCAAATTTCAGCTAAGTACAGTCACAAAATTTTGGTCAGCCTTCCTCGATTTTGGAACTTCACGTTCAAAGCGATTGCAAATATGTTCCATGTTTGTGATTTGAATTTGGGAGAAATGTGTAACGCTACGTCCCTTAATACAGCCTGGGAGGCATTCTCCTACAAATACCATGCGAGATTTTGTATCTGAGCAGAAGTGGCTGTCCAGAAGTCCTAAACACTTGCTCTATGTTTCCAGTTCGTGGGCTAGTAATCTTCGGAGTAGATGCACGTGAGCTCGTAAAGTTGGCGAAGCCGAATTTTTTAGTTGCTTTAATCAAGGTTGCAAACTTGATACAATCACCTGTGCCATTATGTACATAAATTTGTTCATATAAACCAGGAATGCCATGTAGACTCCATCTGAAGGAATAGCTAACCAAAACACACTAGCTGGCACATAATTGAGAATTGTGTGTAGCATGCGGTATTGTGGCTCAGTGGTGGGAGTCATAAACTCTGAGGCAGATGTGCCCAATTTCGAGTCCTGTCCGCGGCAAATTCTGGCCAGGACGTGAAGAGTTCCCAATAAGGACGAAACCGGTCTACTGGATGAATTGCATTTTCTACACTGCGAAATTCTTAGTTTATTCTGACAAATACACGTACATAAATGGGCAGGTGTTTTTTATCAATTTGGCAACCTTGACTAAATTAATAAGGAAATGAAGCCTTAATCTTTAACCTTTGTAATTTTGGTATTGATAGACAGTGTAAGAATTGACATTTCGTCTAGAGTGACGACGGATTGCCTTTGTGTGAGTTATTTGAGATTGCATCCTAGGATTCTCGGAAAATGTCTGGATAGGCAAATTCATAAACAGACGATGGCATGAATTTTACTACAATGGCAACATTGCTTATGGATGTGGTATTGTGTATTACGTCTAGTGGTGTGATCAGATTTGTCGTACATGATCGATTTCACGTAAATCCATGGAGGTTGGGTTCTTGAGACAGGAACAGTGGCTCAATGATTTCGTTGATGCTTTTATTCACAACTTGAGAACTGGATGGCTAGCTATTTGTCTTAAATCTTCAAATTCAATTGGAGCTTTTCGCTTTGATAATAATTTCAGTTATATTTGTTGCATTTCAACCGAGGTTAGCTTAGACATTACCAAGCTGTTGCTAGTAAAGACCAATCACCTTTGTGAGTTTTCGGAATGCGTGTAGTGTTCGAACGCTGTCCAGACCAAGTTGGCGATGTCTTAGCTAGAAATCTGCGGAAACATTCTATTCACGTAAATACCATATCTATTCTTAGTGATTTACTCCTTTGATCAACACAAGTCATCACGCTTCATGGTGATCATGACATCATTAAATTAAATATATAACAGTTAGGCACCGTTTTCACGGCAAATAATATATATATATATATAGAATATATATGCATTTGAGTTTCAGTTTTTGCGCACCTATTAACAAATTAGTAAAATTATGACCGGAATGATAAAACAAAGTCAGATTGAAGGGACAATATTGTTACAGTTTGTGTAGGAAATTTAGGTTTGTGAAGAGTATAGATTTTGAAAACTACGACAGGTTTAGTTGACTGAACTACTATGCAAGGAATGTAAATAATATAAAACTGGTTGGATGAGCGTTAGATATCTAATTTTACGCAAAATATTTATTTTCGGATAAGTGAAATAGCCTCAACCAAGAATAAACAATCCAATATCTTTGTATCTAGGGTCAGTCATCGTTCTCCAAATAGCAGAACAAACCATCTCGCTACTTATAGTAGCAATGTGTAGTTAACTTGAATTTATCTGCTGACGTTTGGTTCCCTCAATCTCATTTTAAACAGTCGAAGAATATAACAACACTTCCGTTAGACGTACGTTCTGTCGTTTAACCACCCTCCACAGGCCATAATCAGGGCAATTCCAGTAACAATGTATATATAAGGCATGAAAAATCGGATATGCGGCTCTCAAGGCTAGCAGTCTCGCAAACAATGTTTGCGCCAGCAAATGTCAGCTGTATATGCTTCATGCTGATATAATCGCAATAATAATTTTAAAAAATTATTATTAATAATAGTAATCATCATCGTAGTCATAATAATAATGCTATTCATAATTCTAATCGCAATGATTATAATATTAATTACAATTTTAATCACCATCATAATTATAATCATCATCCTAATAATAATAATATCCAAAAATCACAGTAATAATATTAATAATAATAATAATATATAATAATAATATATAATAATAATAATAATAATTATTATTATAATCATCATAATAATGATGAATATAATAAAAATAATAACAATCAGCTTTAAAACGTCCTAGCCACATTGATTCGTGTATTTGGTGCTTGCTCTATATTAATAACAATAATAATATTAGTGATAATAATAATATTAATAATAATAATAATAATAATATAATAACATACTAATAATAATAATAATAATTATAATAATGATGATAATGATGATGATAATAATAATAATAATAATAATAATAATAATAATAATAATAATAATAATAATAATAATAATACACGCAATTAGGATAGCATGATATACTGATTCTTCATTGCCGCCTAAAATTGAAATTCTTAGTAATGCGCGGATTGTAAATGAAAGTAGGCCGCATGCTTCTAAAGTGAGATTTAAGCCTTTAATGAATCGCCTACCCAGTATTGGAACCAATTTAGCCAAAAATGTCTTAAATGTGCATCAAAAGCTTTATGCATCTATACCGCGACGTAATTCTCATCCCCAGACAAGCAGGGAAGTAACTAATCTTCTTCGTTGTATTGTAGGGCTATTTTGCGGGGTTGCTATCTACTTACATAGAACTGGTAGCTGCTGTTGAGATCCGTGTTTATGATCAATCCCCGGCCATTTCCCGATGGGTGATGTGAGAAGGCTAATTCGAATGATCACATATGTATTGTACACAATGTTGAATGGAAAATTCATATTTAGTCCAAATTGACCGTACTCTAGATGGCAACAAAACGGAATACTGTTAACACATTTGAATGTCTTATAAACAAGTCAAAGTTAAACAAAATCGTCCGTGCTCCAGACGGAAGCAAAACGATATACTGTCAACACAAATAATGTACCATTCACAAACGTCTGAATTGTGATGAATACATGTAGCCGATTGAATATATATATATATATATATAAAGTCACTGATAAAAGTTGTCATTGATGATGAATAGGCTAAAATCGTGTAAAAACTTCAATGAAAAAACTTCACAAATAATTAATACATTTTTTGCTAAGGTTCTAACTTATTTAATTATAATAATCCATTGTTCTCTGAAATTCTGATACATAGAATTAGATGCGAACAGTAAATCACTTGTATAAACTGCGAATAATCCAAAGAAGAATAGTAATTCCATTATGGCACTATAAAACAATCAAAGTCAACTATCGAATCAGTGATTGCGCGGGTATTGATAACAATTACTTTGTCAGCTTAATCTAAGCTATTATTTTCATGATTATTATTACTGGCATTTAACACGATTATTATAATCAAGGTTGCGGTCTTGATATAAACACCTGACCCGTTAATTACTTACATATGTCAGTAATTAATGTGTCAGGTGTTTATATCAAGACCGCAACCTTGATTATAATAATTGTTATCACCACCCGCGCAACCAATGTTCGTTTAATTTAACACGATAAGCGTTGGCCATATGTGCGTATGCTAGAGACAGTCATTGTGAAGCATCCAATTAAATCTAATTACTTGGTTCTTGTGTGTATGATTCTGTTTAGATTTTTGAACTGTGCATTTAAGTATTAAGCCTGCAAGTGTACGTTGGTGAAACTATGTGGCTTAATCTCAAGCACCTTTGCACGTGCTGGTCTGATTGTTTAAAAATTACTTTTTAAGCGAACTACATGAGGATGACTTCATTGGTTGTGATGGTGGCGATGTAGTGCAATTACGCTAATCGTAAACAGCTGCTGAGGTAAATGATCAAAAGTTAGAAAAAAATTAAGGTATTCGCATTTGCAGTAGCTGTATCATTTAGAATAAGAAGAGATAATCATCACTAGCAGCTGGAATATCATCTGCGTCACGAACTTCATCTCCGCAACCAAAGAAATATAATGAATATGTGCTTAGCCAGGTGATGCCACAATTAGCGAGACAGTTGGCAACTGATGTCGATCGAGGCTTTGCTGGATTAGCCGGTGTTCAGTGTCGGGTGCTTTTTCAATACTGATGCATTTCGGCCGATATTTAAACCACGATGTTGACACTCTTCCCAGTTTTAACAATATTATGACCAGTCAGTTGACTTTGAAGTCGCAATGCTAAAGAATTTATGAACATTTGACATTGCTTTAATGTGTGTAAGCATTGAACAAGGTTGGAAAGCGACAGTACGTCTGACTGACGGTAGTTTTCCTTTGTTGTTCAACGACTGTTTGAATTGTAAGTATGTATTAGGTTTTGCGAACCTAGTAACAAATTAGTTCAGTTGTGACCAGAAGGATAAACCAAAGGCAGCATGAACGGAAAGTATAATCTCATGCACATTCGTTTCGTGCTTACTGGCGACTCATCAGTAGGAGCCGGTATTACGCCCTTTAACCACTATATATTTGGTAGAAGAATGTGGAATAATAGGACGGTACAATCTCCTAGACGAATGTGTACACCTGTAATAGTGAAGCTAACATAATCTAAAGTCAACGACAATACGACTTCAATGCTAACTCACACTATATAATATATATACCGAGTCTGTAAAGGATACTAACACTATGGCTATTGTGTTAGTAACTGATAACTTTTTTGAAATCGATGAGTTCCGGATACTAACACTATGGTTTCCGAGTCGGTACATGACACCAACCTGATGGATATAAATTTATGCTAAAGTTCACCCCAATTGAGAATTACAACAATTTCCGAACACCTGTTACTCCAGTTAAACCATACACTCTGGCCTTCATCGATATCAGTTATCACATTTCGCGGTAAGCATGACATCATTCAATTCAATATATTACAGTTAAATACTGTTTTGTTGCGAAGAACTAATATATATGCAAGTATGTATTAGGTTTTGCGAACCTAGTAACAAATTAGTTCAGTTTTGACCAGAAGGATAAACCAAAGGCAGCATGAACGGAAAGTATAATCTCATGCACATTCGTTTCGTGCTTACTGGCGACTCATCAGTAGGAGCCGGTATTACGCCCTTACCCACTATATATTACAGTTAAATACTGTTTGTTGCGAAGAACTAATATATATGAAAGTATTTATTAGGTTTTGCGAACCTAGTAACAAATTAGTTCAGTTGTGACCAGAAGGATAAACCAAAGGCAGCATGAACGGAAAGTATAATCTCATGCACATTCGTTTCGTGCTTACTGGCGACTCATCAGTAGGAGCCGGTATTACGCCCTTTAACTGAATTAATTTGTTACTAGGTTCGCAAAACCTAATGCATACTTGCATATATATTAGCTCTTCGCAACAAACAGTATTTAACTGTAAAAATTGAATTGGATGATGTCATGCTTACCGCGAAATATGATAACTGATATCGATGAAGGCCAGAGTGTATGATTTATCTGGAGTAACAGGTGTTCGGAAATTGTTGTAATTCTCAATTTGGGTGAACTTTAGCATAAATTTATATCCATCAGGTTGGTATCATGTACCGACTCGGAAACCATAGTGTTAGTATCCGGTACTCATCGATTTCAAAAAAGTGTATCAGTTACTAACACAATAGCCATAATGTTAGTATCCTTTACAGACTTGGTATATATATATTATATAGTGTGAGTTAGCATTGAAGTCGCATTGTCGTTGACTTTAGATTATGTTAGCTTCACTATTACAGGTTTACACATTCGTCTAGGAGATTGTAGCGTCCTATTATTCCACATTCTTCTACCAAATATATAGTGGTTAAAGGACGTAATACCGGCTCCTACAGATGAGTCGCCAGTAAGCACGAAACGAATGTGCATGAGATTATACTTTCCATTCTTGCTGCCTTTGGCTTATCCTTCTGGTCACAACTGAACTAATTTGTTACTAGGTTCGCAAAACCTAATACATACCTCGCTTATAGAAAACTGATTGCGAATGAACTGTACCAATATCAATTCCTATATACTTATTTTTCTCTGTAAAAATGTTCCAGAAGAGGGTATACTGATTTAGGAAGGGTTAGTATATAGGACATTAGATAAGAGACATTTGACTCGCACTGTTGCTTATATTTTATATATTTATTTAAGGTGGGAATGTCTTAATAAATGAATAATACATTTGTCCTAGAGAAGATATTCATGGTTAACAGCAATTAAGTAGCCTTTTAAGAGGAACTCAAAATGTGATAGATAGACGGATATATAGATAGGCCTATCGGTAGATAAATAGGTAAAATATTGGAATTATATATATATATATATATATATATATATATATATATATATATATATATATATATAGATTAGCAATGTTGAACTCACACTGTTGCTTATATTCATATATATGTTTTTGTACATATTGACATGTATTTTATATATTGATATAAGGTGTGACTAACGTAATAAATAAATATATAATAAGAATAGAAATTATTCATGGTTAATAATTATCAATGGTCCTTTTTCTCGATATATATATATATATATATATATATATATATATATATATATATATATAAAGGTGTTACGATATTATATTTAGATAGATATGTATATAGATATAATGAATTATTTTAGTCATATGAGCAAATATTCTTATGCAATTATTTCCAAGAGTTGATTAACTTCGCATTGTGCTTACAATTAGTTTTTTTGAAAAGCGTTAGTTGTCTATACTATCTCTATCTTTCTCTCTTTAATCGTTCACCTAAGCATCGCTATGACATTCACACTCCATCCATCTATGTAACTTGCTGCTCCATTTTTGAACTAATTTGTTGCTATGTGCGCAATACCTCATACACCATTGTATACATTAGAGTTCCCGGTTTTAAATAAAATACAGTTTATGACAGTCAAGGTTATACAAGTATGTATTAGGTTTTGCGAACCTAGTAACAAATTAGTTCAGTTGTGACCAGAAGGATAAACCAAAGGCAGCATGAACGGAAAGTATAATCTCATGCACATTCATCCTATTATTCCACATTCTTCTACCGATATATAGTGGTTAAAGGGCGTAATACCGGCTCCTACTGATGAGTCGCCAGTTAGCACGAAACGAATGTGCATGAGATTATACTTTCCGTTCATGCTGCCTTTGGTTTATCCTTCTGGTCACAACTGAACTAGTCAAGGTTTTAGTTTTATCATTTTTGAATTTTGATTACCGTGACATAGTAGCAATACAGTTATAACAAATAAGAAAAGGTTCGATACTGTCTCTCTCCCCTACAATATTCTGCATACGAGACGAGATGATGTATAGGTGAGGTAATGATTGGTCTGCTAATTATAAATAGTTACATATTGAGTTTAGTTACTGAGACAAATTCTATGTAGTCAAAAATATATATAAACAGAATGGTTTTGGAACGAGGTTACCACATTTGCTTAAATCTGCTATTGTGATCATTGTACTGTGTATGCCTGAGGATGGTGCTGGAAAGTAGGCACCGAAACGTCGCCAGTGAACAAAGATGTGATAGAACCGCATTTCCATTGGTACGAATAGTCAACCCGATCAAAGACAAAACAAAATTGGAAATTGTGATCAATCGGATCTTTGTGAACTGTCCGTGCACAGCTATTACCCGCGTACGCAAAACGCGGCATTGGAATATATCAAGCTAGCACGCAGTCAATATTCAAAAATACTTGGTATAGAAAAATGTGTATAATGATATAAGCCAAGGCATTCTTCCATTAACGGTACAGAATTAATGGAATTATACGTAAAATCGCGCTTAAAGTGATTCACAATATCCCTCGAGGTATAAGTAAATTTGTGATACTTATGAATGACTTGGAGAGAAATTGCAAATGATCTTTGCATCCAATCATAATTTTCATGTGTAAATGCACATTAACTTGACACAGGGAAATCCTCCTTGCATTCTATTCAGTCATCGTGCAACTTGATGTCGATACGTGGACTCTAAATGAGGCACTCTGCATCCCATTTGATGTACGTAAGCAATAATATTGGACAGTTCGCCATAATTCTGGACTCTAGGTACCGATGTATATAAATTACAGATTGAAAGTGAGGGTTTAGTAATCTCGTAATATATATGGCCATTATCCACTACGTTATTAATGTGCGTATGTTGCTATTCAGAATATACTGTATAATATCGACAATGGACATATGTATGTATGTATGTATGTATGTATGTATGTATGTATGTATGTATGTATGTATGTATGTATGTATGTATGTATGTATGTATGTATGTATGTATGTATGTATGTATGTATGTATGTATGTATGTATGTATGTATGTATGTATGTATGTATGTATGTATGTATGTATGTATGTATGTATGTATGTATGTATGTATGTATGTATGTATGTATGTATGTATGTATGTATGTATGTATGTATGTATGTATGTATGTATGTATGTATGTATGTATGTATGTATGTATGTATGTATGTATGTATGTATGTATGTATGTATGTATGTATGTATGTATGTATGTATGTATGTATGTATGTATGTATGTATGTATGTATGTATGTATGTATGTATGTATGTATGTATGTATGTATGTATGTATGTATGTATGTATGTATGTATGTATGTATGTATGTATGTATGTATGTATGTATGTATGTATGTATGTATGTATGTATGTATGTATGTATGTATGTATGTATGTATGTATGTATGTATGTATGTATGTATGTATGTATGTATGTATGTATGTATGTATGTATGTATGTATGTATGTATGTATGTATGTATGTATGTATGTATGTATGTATGTATGTATGTATGTATGTATGTATGTATGTATGTATGTATGTATGTATGTATGTATGTATGTATGTATGTATGTATGTATGTATGTATGTATGTATGTATGTATGTATGTATGTATGTATGTATGTATGTATGTATGTATGTATGTATGTATGTATGTATGTATGTATGTATGTATGTATGTATGTATGTATGTATGTATGTATGTATGTATGTATGTATGTATGTATGTATGTATGTATGTATGTATGTATGTATGTATGTATGTATGTATGTATGTATGTATGTATGTATGTATGTATGTATGTATGTATGTATGTATGTATGTATGTATGTATGTATGTATGTATGTATGTATGTATGTATGTATGTATGTATGTATGTATGTATGTATGTATGTATGTATGTATGTATGTATGTATGTATGTA
>JAQBSW010014478.1:0-11574 GCA_029291075.1 Eudiplozoon nipponicum
ACCCACCCACACGAACGCATGCACACCTAAAGAAACACAAATGTGACAGGCACCTATCCAATCAAATGTCAATCGGAAAAATAAATGATATGGCTTGAGGATATATCGCACTTCATTCATATGTTTTTTCAAATCTTTTGATGTAATGTGGACCGAAGAAGGATACCGTCAACATCATCCGAAATTTGTTCACAAACTGACTTAAACTGGACCGAAATATAGGATGTAATTTGATGAATGAAACTGCAATTATTGAATAAAGGTTGCAATCTTTTGGTATGATGCTCGCAAAGTATGCATTATCATTCAGTCACTTCAGTTTCACCTTCATTCAGATAGCCCATAAAATCATTTCACTGCAGCGGGTGCCTAGGGCAACAATAGTAACCAAAGGAAGATTACGTAGTTTCAAATACATTTTACCATGGTCCAAGTTAATGATACATTTTATACATAGGAATAGTATTGTTAATTTTCTTACAGATAACGTTTAAAATATATGCCATATTTATTATAAAAAGGCAATTATGGATACTTTATCAAATATCAAATCAGTTCAGAGCAGGTTAAATTGTGGATTAGAATGAATTATCTGGGCATAGAAAAGCCCATTCGATATCTTTCTAATAGTGATGAAATTTTAATCGAATATGATCTGAAGCAAAAAAACAAAATGCAGACAATTCGAGGTGACGATAAAATGACATTTAACTTTTCGCAGATGCCGACCTCGTTGGGTTGCCAAAGGAATAAGTTCTAAATTCTCGAACACACTGAAATCCAACATTGAATTATTGTGATAAATAAATAAAAATTAGTAGCCTCTCCATGAAATCTGCTCCTATTCCATAATACTTCTAGAAATGCCTCTGTGTATTTCATTTCCGTGTATTATAACTGCGGAAGGTATCTGATTTCAATTAATTGTTTGATATTCTGTTGACTTATTAATGTAGAATTACCCATTTTTGGCGAATGTTTCCATGAGAAAGGCAATTCGCACGAAATAACAAAATTTTATTCCCAAATATAGCTTTAATTTTTAAACAAAACCAATGTGATTGTTGGAAAAATAAGGAAAAGCAACAGTTGCATGATTTGGCAATAAAAAGTTATGAGTTTAATCGTTTAGTTCAGTTAAACCTTTGTTTATATTTTGGGTGATAATTTGCTGTAAATTATATTTTCTAAATTGAATAGTCAAATTAATCAGCAGACGATTTGGCGAAGTTACCAAATTATTTTGAAACATTAACAAAATCCGAACATATTTATAACAATACATAAGTGTTGTTGTCCGCGGCTTCAATTTGAACGAATTTTCGGGAAACTACTGTCGTCTTCCATTCGTCTATATTCAACTGACACGTTATCAATTCCTTGTTGATCAGCTGCTGTTTGCCTCCATTTATTTCTCTCATTAAATGCTTCATTCAATGTTCTCGGCCAGTAGTTATAAGACCATTGATTATCGTAAGGCATATTTTTAACTCTTCGGTCGTCGGTATCAATAAACCAGGCATTTGGCGCGCCGTTAATACGATTGGCGCTAGGTGCCCATATACCACTTTTCCTAATTTGGTCACTTTCCATGTGAGAATCGTTCTTCATTAGAGACGCTTGATTCAATGTAGGCGAGCGACGGTTGTTCAACCACAAGTCATTAAATTCTCGACCTTCGCCCAAGCGTCCATTCACTATATTAAGATTTCCGACGGCATTGTATGCAGACGGACTATTTCCGCTGTGGTCACCGATTCGCATCAGTCTTCCTTCAAATGGTTTGTTCTCTCTTTCGTTAATAATGAAAGGAGAAAAACTTCCAGTTGTGTCGGGATAAGCGTTATCACTTTTAGAAAATGGATGATAATAATACCAGCCACCGTTCCGATTTTGTTCGTTTCCTGCGAAGGGATCCGTTGTTATTCCCGTTCTTCTGCCATTTTCTCCTCCTGGATTGCTACTTTCAATCCTGTTCCTTTCTTGCATCGAGCCATCACGATAAATTCCGCTTCCATCCTCAGCAAAAGTTTTACCGGTTAAATCTGCAGTATTTACTTCAGAAAGGTATCCAATTGGTCTGCCCGAAGGTGAATACTGCAACCCATTACCAAATATGTCATTTCTTGTTCGTTGTCTGTTTAATCCATCGTCAATATTGATAAATCTACCAGCTGGCATGACTCTGAATAGCTGGTTTCCGATTTGAATTAATCTACCACCTGACTCATTAAAATCTCCCGAATTCTTTGTAATGCCAATTGGCTTTTCTCTAGCGCTAGCAGGCGGTGCATTTGTAAACGAACTAGGCAGGAATTGTGTGGATCCATTCAGGTTGGGCTCGATCTGAATCCATCGTTCGTTGATATCATTTTGACTTCTGGGAACGCCTACAATTACACTTTCACCTGGAAATTGATTTCTTCTAGGAATCGTTCCATATCCTAGAGCGTTTTGGGCTTCACTTGGCGATTTTTCATAATATAATTTATTGAAGCCTGGCGTACTTTCATTTACCTGCAACTGTTGATCGCCTACATTGCTTATATCTCTGTTAGATAATTGTCTGTCGGTCTCAGCTAGTCCGTTTTTCTGTGAACTGCGTGGGATGTGCAGATCATTGCCGTCTAAGTATCTGCTTCTGCTTAATTCAGGTGAAGTTCCAATTGCTCTATTGTCAGTGTCACTGCTACGTCCACTATTTGCAATCCAGTGACCGTTTTGGATCCATCTGCCTCTCAGTGTCCTATTTTGATGACCATCGTCATTTGGTCCAGTATTATTAATATTAGAGCTTCGGTAACCTTCTTCAAATGATCTCTCAGGGTAGTCCTGCCTACGCAAATACCACTGGCTACTTCCTGTTGTCTGTGCTCCAGCAGGTGCATCCCTTGAGCCGTTTCTTCTAATAACATTATTATCTGCAATCGAACCAGTCTCAACTATTGCAGTTCCAGGTTTGGCGTATTTATTCGCAATAGTGGTATTTTCAGATGTTCGACCAATGACAGCGTTTTGTGGAAGATCTTGTCCTCTGTCACTAATTGAAGCATTATGAAGTCGCTCACTGCGTGACCAAACATGCTCTTCATTTGTCGGTTTGTCTAAATTCCGGTTTCTTTCTTGGACTAAACCATAAGAAGGTTGATTTATATGACTCCTATTAATAACAGGCCTATTCTCAACTTCTACGTTTCTCCCGTTTGATGCAATACTTGAATTTACAGTAAGGAATTCAGACTGTTCACTGAGGTAAGGCTTATGCGGTTTCCAATCTCTACTCTGATATCTTTGTATTTCGGATAGACCTAATGGTGATTTATCACCTGAAGACTGGCTTCCTACTGACATCATCCCATGTAAATTTTCCTTTCGCTGACTATCAGATACCTTTTCATTCTGGTTGTCTGCTTCTCTGGGATATTCAAACATGGGACCACCTGACATCAACGGTCCATTTGTCAATCGTTTACTTTCGCTAGTACTTGAAATGTTGGGTGCACTGTTTACCATTTCTGATGATCCACCTTTATAATTTGCTGGCCTGTAATTGTTTTGCGCGTGTGGCTTGAGAAAAAGCGTCGTTCCAACAGATAACACTCGGCGCTTTTTATGTGACTCATTATTGTCCATGACAAAACTCTCGATTGACCATCCATTTCCGTGATCATTTCTTTCGTGTGATATCGTGTAACTGATAGCTCGATCGGGCCATTTACCGTTACCAGCTTGTTGCTCATTAGCTCCTGAATCAGAACTGGCTATGCCTGAACAGTCCGACTCGCCATTTCTACAGGTACTACAACCACACACACATTTTATGTTGACACTTTCGTGCTCATTCTTGTCGCCCGTATCAACTACTGGCTCTTCAAAGGAGGCAGCACCTTCCTTTCGATACACCATGTATTTAGAAGTACTTGTTATGTTCCCCGACTCGTTTCCAGTGTGGTATTTATCAAATGACGTTAAGCTGGTCTGCATTTCCTTATATGGAGTAACTTCATCTTTAACTTGTTTCTGTATCTTGTTGATATTGTTAACAGGTGAGAGAGGCGAACTCTTTTGAATAGAGAAAAACAAATAAAGAATCTGTAGTTTTTCAATTCAAACATGGACGCTTAAATTTGCAAAGCGTATAACATTGAAAATTAAATGAACAAATATCTACGATAATGAGTGAATACAAATTCAGCCATTGATTACAGTTATAGCAGAGATGAAAAAAGCTTTTTAACTAAGAATTAATGACACAAAAGCAAAGCATCCGCATTAGTCAAATGCTTATTAATTATTAATAAATAAATGATCAGGAAGTCAGTTTTGATATCCGCTTCTCAAAGCTAAATGGATGATATTTATTTGCTTGTGTAAAGTCCAGATTGAGGAAATCGTTCGTATAATTTTTGTGTGCGTGCTTATGTGGAACTATTTACGTACCCACATGCGTATATCTTGCAGGCTGGAGAAAAGACATGCTTCATTATTGCAGCTGCATGTTGTAATAAAACGAACTAAATTAGACCATTACATCAACTTAGCGATCTCGAGATGTACACCAATCCCGTTGGATCTGACCATGCGAACAATATAAGAAAACTAAACGAACATTGGTTGCGCGGATGGTGATAACAATTATTATAATCAAGGTTGCGGTCTTGATATAAACACCTGACCCATTAATTACTTACATATGTCAGTATAAACTAAGAATTGTATAGTGTAGAAAAGGCAATTCATCCAGTAGACCGGTTTCGTCCTTATTGGGAACTCATCAAGTACTGGCCAGAATTTGCCGCGGACAGGATACGAACCTGGGCACGTCTGCTTCGGAATCTGGTGCTCTAACCACTGGACGAAACCGGTCTACTGGATGAATTGCCTTTTCTACACTATACAATTCTTAGTTTATACTGACATATGTAAGTAATTAATGGGTCAGGTGTTTATATCAAGACCGCAACCTTGATTATAATAATATAAGAAAACTACCGTCATTTCCAAGTTATGACGCGCTTCGACTTGCCTCCATCATCAACAGAGCACGACAGCAAACTGATTAGCGAGGTTCAAACCGTAATGCATATATAAGAAAGCAGCTCTCACTTCTATTAGTCCTGCATACCTTATAATTGGCCGGAAATTTTGGCTACGAAATTTTGATGTATTCACAATATTTAACATTACGCAGTTTTCGCCATATATATATATATATATATATATATATATATATATATATATATGAGTGATAAAATTATACAAATATTTATTGAGAGGGTGGTGATAATAAAGTGTACGGATTTTTATTGGGCGAATATTAATAACTAGTGTTTTGAAGGATAATGCAGTTTAAACGTGAGTCAAATCAGTCTACAGTTGCACACCACTTTAATGACTAATCGGACATGAATTTGCACCTATAGAACACTTCCAAAATGCAAAAACATCGATGAGTTGGCAGTTAATGTAACGCTGTGGATAAACAAACTTCAACCTTATGTTTGCGTACATAACAATAATGTTCAGCCGTTGAGCCTGGATTGTATGTCATAAATATGAATGATTGCAATGTGCCTTAATTCACACGACCTTCGTTTTAATTTTGGTTTGATTTTCAAAAGTTATATGTTATTTTATTTTCATTTCTAACGGAAGAATGTATGCCGTTACATAATCAAGTACAAATAAATTTATTTTTTCGGTTAAAAGTCGAGTTGGACTAATTCATGAGAAGGTATATAAAAAGGTTCCAGATTAGTGGTAAATGCACATCAAATATTCTCACTTTGAGTTTCACCATTTAATGAACCATTAGAATTTTTTACAATTTTTAGGCTCAGATATCTCTCAGGTTTCATCTCTTAATAGTAAGCAAAAGCGTGCTGGTGTATTAGCTGGCCCTATTTCACATCTGAAGGTCTTTTTGAGGTCAAGTGCATCAATATCGATAAACATATTTAATATTTAGAAACAAATGTCTTTCCGAAAAAAACGAAGTTGCTAAACGAATTTATTGGCGGCGAATTGCACAAATAATATAACCTTTGAACAATTATATGGGGAGCCATATTTTCCATGAGTACAATAATAATAATCTCTATTTTACAATGACCAGATCTCATCTAGACAGCAATATCCGGCAAATTACAAGTTCAAATTAGAACAGAAAAGTGGGATAAAATAAGATTACATATGATTACATAAATTTTATATAGAAAGAGTAAAAGGCATATATATATATATATATATATATATATATATATATATATATATATATATATATATATATATATATATATGAAAATATCGTTGATCAAGAAAAACGTTTGACATTGTGAATGTCAAAATCAATATTTATTAGTTTATTTTTTAATAAATTTATAATATAAATTACGACAATGCAACCGGCTTGACTTATCATGAACTGAATTGTTTCCTCTCCAAATGTGTTTTCTAAACCTGCTTTTTATTATAATTATGCTTTACAGAATATTCCTTATTTGATTGTATGCATTTTCGAACAAAATTTAGACTTCTAGCTTGGGCCCAACTAAAAATTAAGCACCTTGAGTTTGTCAATTATTTGGTTTAGTACCTAACTGCGTCAAAATTTGTTGGAGCATTGCTTTTTATCAGATTTTATTAGCTGGCCTTTTAAAATATTAATGTAAATAATTGGAATTTTTGACTGGATTCTTTTTGTTGAAGTTATTTTACCAGTTAATTATGAATTATAAAATGAGCTAATTAATACTGGCTTAACGAATAATTGAATCTAGCATGCATTGTGTAGGAAAGCCAAACATTTGGCATTGCACCACTTCAGAAACAACGTTTGTAATATTATGTCCAATCCAAGTAATCGTTTTTTGATTTACATATGCACTGAATTCAAAGTTCGAAGTAAAATGTCACACTTAGTTTGTTCAAATATTTTGACAGCACAAAAAGAAAAATCCATTCGAGTTTCTACGGAAGCAGTTCATGCCTAGTTCGCGCTGTTGAAATAAACGACAATACTCTATTTACATTTACTAATATTAAAGTACAGCCGATGTACATACAATTAATTGCCCAGACCAGTTTCGATCTTCTCCTATCATTTACAAATAATTTCAGGAAACTACCTGTCAGTGATAAATTATAAATTATCGCATTGTAAGACGCGCACAGATATGCAAATGCGGGTGGCGTTATATTGTCGATGTGACTAGTAATTTAAAATTTGTGATTGGTTTGCTTTTCACGTCCG
This sequence comes from Eudiplozoon nipponicum, assembly GCA_029291075.1. Lineage (NCBI taxonomy): Eukaryota > Metazoa > Platyhelminthes > Monogenea > Mazocraeidea > Diplozoidae > Eudiplozoon > Eudiplozoon nipponicum. The sequence goes on from JAQBSW010014478.1 coordinate 7,253, forward strand.
TAAAATTAATAACATGATGGAAATCGCCACTTGCCACACAGTCCTTGACATAGATAAATTATCGCAACTTTGTCCACTCAATTTTTAACAAATCCTGTTATCAGTCACCGTAAAATGTAGAAACGGATATTTAACATACGTTTGATTTTAACAGACAGACATCTTTATGTCATTCAAGATGTGTGTTGCATAATTTGCCTATTTATATTTTAAAAGATTTACTTTGTGTAATTATATAAGCCTTCAATCAGCTTCAGAAACGCATTTCTGTCAGCTGCAAAATGTCTATGCACTCATGAACATTAAATTTTTGCAGCTTACGGCAAAAATAGGAATTGTGTGGTCGACATTTCCAGTCAATTATAATGTTTGCGAGAATACTAGAGGTGAGAGCCGCGCATCTAATTTTGCTTTTCATATATATTCAATGCGGTTTGATCCTCGCTAGTCAGGTAGGCGTTGTACTCTGATGATCATCATGGAAGGTCGAAACACGTCAATTCTGTAATTTTGATATGCTGTTCGACGATTGGTTAAATACGAATTGAGATTGGTGTTTACTTTAAGCTCGCAAACGATTTAAAGAATTGTTAACACCACTCGCGTAATTTAAAAAAAATTTTATGAACGATTGATGTTTGTCGCGGATCCACAATTTTTATATTTATTACAAGCATCAATATTAGAGTAACGAAATATCTATTTCACAAAACATCTCAGGCTGATAATCATGGGACAGGGGAACATTTCTGAGTCAGCATATAAAAGTGCTAAGAACCAATTTGTTCATGCGTTTTTGCTATTTTTGCACAAATTATTTGTTTCCCAAAAATACTCTGAAAAGCATGCGAGATTGTTAAAACCCTAGCGACAATTTGACTATCGTTAGTCAGTATTGCAGCGTGCATTGAGGATACTCAAGGAAATTCGCGATGCATCAGTGACTTTAGCTGAAATTTGCCATGCTTCATCGTGCGGCATTTAAAAGGAAAATTGCAATTGTATTTTCTTTTGAGCCTAGATTGTATGGAATATTATCATCTTGTGCAAACCAATGATGAATTAATTTAATTTCTTGTCGTATTTCATAACAAGTAGGAAAAAATATTACACAGAAGGAAGCAATTTTCCTCCTAAAAGTTACGACGTCACACACTTAATTACTCAATTTCTGGTTAAAAAAGCCAATTACTAACGGCAATAAACCACAGTTCCTTTGGTTTATTGTTCTTTTGGTCATGTTTGAAGCAAATTTTTACTAGGTGCGCAACAACTAATACGTAATTGCATATGTATTAGATCTTCGAAACAAACGGCATCTAAGTGTTATATATTTAATTGAATGATGTCAAGATTATCGCGAAATATGATAACTGATTTCGATTAAAGCCAGTGTGTATGGATTTACGGGAGTAGCAGATGTTCAGATATAGTCGTAATTCTCAATATTGATGAACTATAGCATACATTGATATCCATTGTGTTGGCACCATGCACCGATTCGGCAACCATAGTGTTAGTATCATGTACCTTTTGGGTACTATTATGTTGGTATCGGGTACTGACACAATAGCCTTGGTGTTGGCATCCTTTACAGACTCGGTATATACATTACGTAGCGTAAGTTAGCATTGTAGTCTCATTAACGAAGACTTCATATGATGTTAGCTTCACTACTGCAGGTTTACACATTCGTTTAGGAGATTGTACCGTCCTATTTTACCACATTCCTCACCCAAATATAAAGTGGTTAAAGGGCGTAATACCGGCTCCTACTGAGGAGTCGCCAGTAAGCACGAAACGAATGTGCACGAGATCATACTTTCGTTCATGCTGTCTTTGGTTTATCCATCAAGTCATAATTGAAATAATTTGTTACGAGGTGGGCAACACCTAATACATAAAATGCTAAAAGAAGCAGGAACGCATTAATACTTGTGCCGACTGCAGTATTACTATACTTTTCAGCTGGAAAAATGTAATGTGTGATTGGTGTTTATTTAAAGTCTGCAAATTTGATCTGACTAACGATAGTTTTGCTCTGCTGCGCGACTGGTTAAATGCAATGGAGTTGGTGCATATGTAAATGTGAAAATCGGATTAACTGTAAATAACTTGCTGCTTACCTGCACAAAGAGAACCAAGAGAAGAAGCCATGCTACTGCATGCAGTGTTGGCCACAATCTCATTTCTAGCACCCGATTTAGAGTATCTGAAAGTCGACAGTTTGGCTTGCCTTTATATGAATTTCTCGTAGCAGATGTCATGCTCGCCTTGCAGCTTCTCTAACCAACGAGGTGCACACGGAGGCGGACAACTTCACGCTCACTGCTGACCCACAACTTTGTCTATGCAATGTTGTTGCACATTGTTTTCTGTATATGGCGAGGTTTATTTGATTTCTAGTTTTGGCTTACTTTAAGGACAAATGTGGCTAGATAATTGTGTTTGACTGTGAGTGGGTCCAGAGGCATAAGAAAGTGCCTCATGCCCACTTAGAAGGGTGATGGTGAAGAAAAAATTCTGATTATCATTTAATTTTCATTTTCAGATCTAAAATCTGGGTCAGTTTAAGTGAAATTGTTACAATCTCCAAAACTGTCAAATACACGATGAAACCCACACATTATTTCAATTCATTGTTACGTGCAAATTGTTACATCGTGTTCTTAAATCATAGCCTAAATAATGTTTTCAAAGCTTTCTGATTTCGTCCACATATTCTTTCCTGGAGAATTGAGAAAATGATAACACGTCCTATCCAATACATTCAAGATATAGTTTATTTTAAAATGTTGCCTCATTTAAATTTTCATATTTTCCGTGATATCCAGTGTCTTTGTTTAATTTTAATCAAATGAATTAATAAAATAACTAGAATGAGTAAGACGCTTTTAGGAATTACGAAGTTTATTATTTGATGAGCTTGCTTGATTTGTTATTTTTTAAAACTGATCAAAGCCTGTCTTAACATGGATCAACCGAGACCTAACAATGCAAACGTGGGAATTTAATGAGATGGACAAGAGCGTCGATGTTTAAAATTTAGCAATAAATCCAAGTTTTTCACTGAAGGTAATTCAGATGTTGCTAACGGGAAGAACGAGTGAGGTAGCTTCATGCCAGATTCAGAGTGTGAATTTCAGCGAACACCGAGAATATTGACGAGTCCCATGAACTCGTGATCAGGTTAACGGCATAAAGAAGCTTCATTAAAATTATGTCACATAAATGACATATGGAAACACAATGGTGTGACAGATAATGTGAAGTATTTTCAGCATCTTATTGTCAACTGAAAATTGCAAATAAGCCGAGACAATTGAATTGCCAATAGTTACGATCGCTTTACTTGTTAAGTGATGCCGACGATATGCTTCAATATCTTGTGTGATTTTAGTTAAATGAAATTCTGATCCAAACTACTGCTGAGGTGTTGCTCAATTAGGAATAAACTGTGGTTAACTTTATGAATTTTCTTTCGATACCTGGTTTTTAAAATTCGACAATACAGGGGGAAGGAGAATTATCTAAATAAAATATTATATATATATATATATATATATATATATATATATATATATATATATATATATATATATATATATATATTCTTATAATTAGGAAAACACAAATAACAAAGTGGACAAAGGCCATTTATTTCGTGAATACTAATCATCTCTTATACAATCATACATATTTATACATTTTGGGTTTTCAATTGATTATGCAGTGGTAACAAATCTGACTCGTTTTTACTGCTGTTTCTTGTTTTGCCTAGTTGGTGAGTGTGTATGCGTTTGAGTGTGTTTGTATGCGTTTGAGTGTGCTTGTATGCGTATTTGCATGTAAAGGAAATAACAGAGGCGCATACGATGACAGAAGTCTCCAAACAATGTGAGCTTTTAACATTGCAATCAAGACCGACGTTCAGTTGTGACCAGAAGGATAAAACCAAAGGCAGCATGAACGGAAAGTAAAATCTCATGCACATTCGTTTCGTGCTTACTGGCGACTCATCAGTAGGAGCCGGTATTACGCCCTTTAACCACTATATATTTGGTAGAAGAATGTGGAATAATAGGACGGTACAATCTCCTAGACGAATGTGTAAACCTGTAATAGTGAAGCTAACATAATCTGAAGTCAACGACAATACGACTTCAATGCTAACTCACACTATATAATATATATACGGAGTCTGTAAAGGATACTAACACTATGGCCATTGTGTTAGTAACTGATACCTTTTTTTGAAATCGATGAGTACCGGATACTAACACTATGGTTTCCGAGTCGGTACATGACACCAACCTGATGGA
>JAQBSW010014479.1:0-11573 GCA_029291075.1 Eudiplozoon nipponicum
AAAACGCGGCATTGATAATTCGATTTACTTGTTTAAGATGTTGTGCAAATCTGCTATATAAGAAATTTGATTTATTTAAAAAATTATCTTTCAATTCAAAGCACTAACGCAAAAATGGCCGAAGTAAAATTTCTTCATGAACGTAATGTCGTTGGAAACCTTGATGGTCTGGTGAAATTAATCACTTAATTTAAATGCATATGTGATAAAGTCTGTGAACGAAAAAGATTTTAATTGTGATTTATCTTATAGATCTTATACCATTTAGCGTCGAGAAATGCCGATAAGATGATGTAAAGATGGTTGAAAAATAATGCGATCAAAACACGACATGCCTTTCCAAAAAGTGGATAACCAGATTTCAAAGTGAGATCATAATATCAGCGTGATTTATCCACGAAAACGTTAAACGTTTGGAGTGCTGAAAATCGTCTGGTTACGAATACTGTCAATAGACAAATTAAGCAATTGCATAATTACATTTTAAAGGGGTAGTGCGTCGGTTAATGTGGGTTCAATTTTATTAGACTCTTTCTTTTCCAATGAAAAATTTATCAGACTTTCATCGATAATAAAAATATACAAATGTATATTATAATTGCTCAATTGTTAGCTTTTATGCACATAAGTATTATTCTTTAGAAAATACTCTCAAGATATGCCTTAATTTAATTAGAATTGTGTTCAAAGTTCGTGGAAAAATTCAACACTTAAATAGACATCAAATATATGTTACAAGCAAATTTCTAAGACTAACTCTCGAAATAGGAGACCTTGTTTAATGCATGATACTAATTTTTCAAGCTGTGAGCAGAATGAATAACTTTGGTTCAATTGTCTTGCGTATTAAACTATTCTAATTCTACGGCCAGAGTAAAAAATTAACAGTGGAAACTCTACCTAAAAAGTAGAGGCCCCATAATTTTTTGAAGCGTAGTCTAAGATCCATTTCCAGAAACACCAATTTGAAACATATTGCAAACGGCAAGATGATCGATATGGTTAATCATCAACATTGCTACGAGATGGGCATCCAAACTCCTACTTTTAATAAATTGGCAGAAACTATCACTCTCAAGAGTATTTGTAAACCCTCATCTTTTTCCACATTATTTTAATTTCGATGAAGTTGACGTTCAGATGGATCTGCTGCAATCTTGTGAACTAAATCCATCCGAACGAGTGGAAGTATACCAGGCTGGTGCCTAGTCGCAAATATAGGGCATGTCTTCATACCGACTACCGAGATATCAGTTTTATGATGACCTCCTGGACAAAACAATTTGATTTTTCAAAGCCTATTTATAATGATTCATCGGCCTGTATTCGCTCTAGTGAGTGTCATTAAAAATTTTTACATTTGCTGTGGCGTTTGAAATATATATGCAATTGCGATAAGGTGCAACACTTCGGAGTAGAAACACGTTGTGGTGGCCAGAGTATTGGACTCTAATATGTTAATTATGCTATTCTGAGAAAAGAAAAGGAAGATAATTTTAACTGTTAAATTTATTCACTGCAGAAGTTTAATAAGACGAATCGGCTTATTCAAATATTTATTAAACCACTGGCGTTATTTGATTAAGAAAAAATTCCTCCATTCAATTCAAGCCTGCTGCAAGTCTTCTCTGCTTTTCAGATTAGAAATCATCCACTATAGCTGTGTGTCATTGGCTCAAACCACATGTCTGGGAAACCAAAAATTACTTGGCCAGATATTATTCTCGATATCCTTTAGATGACCACATAACACCGTAACCTCATTTTCCAAGAGACTGTTGAGGGCGAAAAATCCATGGGAGTAACAGCAAATAGGGTTCAGTATAGAGGCCTAGCCAGGTTTGATTTATTTGTGTAGACTCCAGTAGAACCAACTGTATGATAGATCTACATCTCCGTTTTGTATGTGTGATCACGAATTTGATTTATTAAAATTGAAATGTATTTTCGTGCGTAGTTGAAGTTGAAAGCAAAAAGATAAATAGCGATATGATAAATAATCAATGTAACAAAAAAGTAAAATACATGTGTGCAGCTTTTAACAAAAAAATACCTGAGAGCAATAAAAAACAATTATTTGAATTAATTACACTTCTTTCCAGAAATGTGACGTAAAGAAGAATGATTAATATAGTCCTGGGTATGAATAATATCTCATTTGACGTTAAATTCATTTGCAAATATGCACACAAAGTTGTTTCCAACATACAATATGATAAAAGATCATGATAATATGCTTTTCTGAAAAAAATATATAACTTGCAAAACCGATCATGTGTATGCTTTGTATACTCTAATTTATGAAATAATTACTTTACACTGATTATATAAACTGTAAGAAGTAATTGCGTGTGGAATCTTTGTGACACTTTAACTATATATAGAATTATAATAGTTTTGATTTTATTAAGATTTTCATTCGTCTGGAACAGTGCTTTACGTTCGTCTAACTTCTTCAATTTATTTATTTAATTGCCTTTTAACGTTTTTGAATTGGTCGAGCATGCCCAATTTGATCAGGTCATAATTATTCGGATTAAATTGGATATGTTTATTTTGCAGTAACATCTCGTACAAAATTTGAAATTATTCTGGAAGTTATGACATTGAAAATTTATTTGATAAAACATTAAATATTCTGAATTATCATATTATTGTAACACGCGGCTCCGCGTTACAACCCAACGAAGTTCAATTTTGTCAAATAGTCTAATTCTGGTTTTACACAATATTTCTCGTAACTGTGATTTTAGCAACAATCTCTGTTAGTTTCAAGCAGTTTTAATTGAGATTTCTTGAAACGCAAAAATAATTGTAATTAATAGGGTTTAGGCTAATCATTAAAACACACCCGCGCGCAATACGCAGGTAACATGCAGTAGATTTATGTGACCTAACGCTCAAAGCCAGGATTTATATATTTTGTGCAAACTAATAATTCCTACATGACCAGCAACAGTTCATTTAAGACTTTAGGCATTTATATTTTATGTATTTATCAATCATTTATCCGAAACTCTACAGTTCAGTGGATTTATGCGATTTAACAGTCAAAACCTAGCATTCAGTGAATTATAGTAACAACGCAAAACTTGGATTTATATGTTGTGCTTATTGTGACTACTTTTATACGATTTCTATCTTTGCTTTGCAACATTTAGTTTAATAAAACAGTGACATTGTGCTTGTGCCTTCTCACATTACCCTTCGAAAAATAGGACCATGGATTAATCATGAACGCGGATGGTAATAACAGCTACCAGATATTAGGTAAGATGGCAATATCGCACTAAATAGACAACTAGCTCGCAGAACCTCTTACATTAACTAAAAAACCTCCTACAATATAACCTGACCATGTACTTAACATGATGTTAGGGAAGAGCGGCGTACTATTAAAAGTGGGTTGCCACGGTGATTTCAAAATAGGAATATATTGAGACTCTCGGGTACATATATATCAAGACATGCCAGTTGAAATCCCATAATAAGAAGTGCTGGTAAGTGTGTTGTGAGGCGCAGTCCGACGACTGATGTTAAAAATCCTGAAGGTCAGCCATGATAGCGTTCGTACAAATTCTACGCGACTCGAGAAATCAACTGTATTTGAGATGCTACGTGCAATTAGCATATTTATTTAATGTACACAGGACTTCAATATCTCATTCCCGCTGAGGTACAGAAATAGTTATACACAAATTTATGCGAGCGTACAAGCAAGCACATATGTAGCATGGCTATCTTCATAGTAATTTTATTCTTATAAGGATTAAACACTATTTTCAGTTTCACAGTCCTGCATGTAGCACGAATAAATTTTAGAGTCATTTAATTTCTGTATTTATAGAGTACTATTTTCAGTGTATTGGTGTGTGTAATATCAGATAATGGGTACTTCTCATTTGCATACATTTGGCTATTATTATAGAATAGTCTATTTCGTTTTTTAAAATTATTGTTAGCATTACTAACGATTGGTTATCATCGTAAAATATGATTATCGGTAAAAAGCTATTTTGATTACAAATGAGTATATATATAATTGAACGTGTGCAAAAAATTATGGACTAAATTAATATTTGAATTTCCAATCTTACTGTTTTCACCTAGTGGTTAAATCAGACTGACTAGTTGGTGGCTCGACAAACACGCGCTCAAAAAGGGACCAGTGTTTTGTGTAACTTTTGTGTACTAAATTGACGTCGATTGCTAAGCCGAGTCTTGAACCCATCTTTGCCTGTTATGTATATTTACAAAAAAATTTTTCAATGCCTACATAAAATCTCGCTTATGTCAGTGAATAAATTACTTGGAAGCTATTAAAATTACTGCTTCAAGCATGGTAATATTACACATGTAAGTGCACTAAATGCATTAAAGCACAGCAGCAATTTTGAAGATAAAAGGCACAATTTAGGTCAACAAATGATTTTCTGGTATCTACATTTAATTTGATCGCATAAGGTCACTTTTATAAAGTTCGCAACTTTTCAAGGTTGATTTATTTTATTTTAAAAATGAAGACATCAAATATTAACGTGCAACAAACATTTCAGGTTCAATGCCCCAGGCGCGGTACCTATGCTTACATTAACCATAATTGAACTTATTAATACAAGGCGTTTAATAAATATCTAATTCATTTTATTGCCTTTAGAAATTGCCTGGTGATTATATATGCAAAATTTCAATAATAATTTCTGCAATTACGGACAATTATTTATAATTCGATTTGGAAAAATTTAGAATAGGAATGTTCGTATACTCGAATTTTTCATGGCCTGTTCTTATTATGATTTTATGGTGCAATGTAAAATTGGTGATTTCACGAAAGTATCTTCTACACGTTTATTAATGCTCGAAAACAATCTTCTCGCTGTCAATCCGGGATAGGTTGCAACAGAGATAGAATTTATCGTGTCAATCATGAATTAAATTTCAGATAAACATAGTTAGCTCAGTTATTAAAGGTTAAAAGTAAATTTGGTATTAAAAATAACTTTATTATAAGACACGTCTATACAAGAACGTTAAAAAGGCTATTTATCGTCAAAACTCAACTCAACAGCAAATTCTGGTACATTGTATGGTGAATTTTTTAATAACAAAGCAGAATAAGTAAGATTTAGTGCAACAACTATTTAACAACAAATTAAAAACGCACAAACGCAATTCATTAGCTTATATTTAAATAACACGTAAACACCTTTCCCTTATTTAGCTACGGATTAAGGATGTGGCTGATAACAGCTTCCGCTCTACGTAACTATTTTACGATTCATGCTTTAAAAACACTTGGAAATCGGCCTGATTTGGGGTGTGATCTTTATAAATAATTTGTTCATTTATTAAGGGGAACCCACTGCGTTGTCGATTCCTTATACTACAGGTAATTTGAATACATATAACAAATAAAGTTTCCTGGTTACTTTTTTGTTCAGAAGGAACAAATGCGGAACTCTTAAGACCAGAAATTCCTATTTGCCAAACACGATCTAGCATCATACATCTGACATGATGCCACTTAGGGTAATTTCATTGGTTTCAAGTCGAATAGAACGATTTTGAATTAAATACATATTGTCAGTATAAACTCAACATTGAATTATATAGCAAAGACAATTCGACAAGTAGACAGGTTTCGTCTTCATTGGACATTAATCAAGCAGTTACAAGACAAGCTGTGGTCAAATGGGATCAACCTAAAGGAAAGAATAAATATAAAATACAAGTTGGTGAAAACAGGAACATTGAATGCAATGCGCAGCTTTGTTGGAACTGAGAATGAGTTGCACGGCTAAGAGAAATCCACTAACATTTAGATTCTGGCGCGGCAAATGTGGCCATTGCTTCAATTAGGCCCAATAAGAACGAAACCGTTCCACCTGGTGAATGTGTTTGATATCTTGTGTAATTTTTAGCTTATATTGTCAAAATTTATATAATCAAATAGTGTCAAATTAATATATATATATATATATATATATATATATATATATATATATATATATATCGACAGTATAAACATAACATTGCATTAGGTAGCAAATTCAATTCATCCATGAGACCGGTTTAGTCAACATTGAGAACTCCTCAATTACTGTCTAGAATTTTCCGCAGACGGAAATCCAAAACGTGAACTTTTGCTACGGACCTGAATTCGTATCTATTCATCACTGATCTGCCATTATACAACAGGCAGAATACCACTTGTGGAAGTTATACTGATTTGAAGTAAAGACGATTTGTCCAATAAATCAATTTCTGGACAGAACATTAAGTGCTTTCAATAAGGACGAATTCAATCTAATGAATAAGTTGCTTTTTTATACCTTAAACAACGCTTAATTTATACTGACAAATGTATGTATATAATTGGACTGGCGTTCATATCAAGATCATAAAATTGATTTAAATAAAAAATGCTGTGAGCGGTATGGGCATTTAAATTTTTGTTACTATTAAAAGGAGCGATTGATATATTACCAAGTGGTTTAATTTGGTAAATCTTTTACAAAATAAATTTATTATTAGTTTATAAAGGCATTGTAGAGGCACTTTGGTCACTACCATAAGAGAGCCTCTGAGATGCCAAGTCCTGATAATCCATTAATGCGGTATGACCATCTAATTTGGAACAGTTTAGTTCCTCTGAACTATCTTTTAAACAACATTCCTTAAGTCCACTTAATAATTGCTCTGTATCCTCAATATATAAATAAAACAGTTATAATATTAAAATAAAATTTCTTGCAATTTATATAATATAACAATAAGTGTGCTCGCCGAAACACGCTAAAATCCACAGATGACAGAACGACTCGGTGGTGACCGTGAAAACAAATATCTACGTCAATTACCTGAAGCAAATTTGAGATCCTTACCAATAATGTGTATTAAGAACGATAGATAGATGCAAATTTCAAAACCTTATTAGCAAAGAATACTCAGATAGAACCACGCAGTATATTGTTTTACGAAACCAGTGATAACATCAAATGTCCAAAAATAAAATTTGATTTACTTTAATATGTGGAGTTAATTTAATTAACCTCCACAGTATAACATTATAGGGAATTCCTGTCTATGACACACAGTTCTATTGGGTCAACCCTCAGTTTGATAGAAATATTTGGTTCTTAATAAAGTCAATTTATAAAATGAAAAATAGTGGAAAAGCTAGCTAGCTTGTTTACAATACACGTCAAAACAGATAAAGAACACAAAATACGCAAGCCTACACATAATTCGTCGTTTAAATTAAAGTGATAAAATGCCACAACCAACAACTTTGTAAATTAGATACTGTTTGTGGAGGAAAATTAAGATATATATATATATGTATATATATATATATATATATATATATATATATATATATATATATATATATGCACCAATACGCATCTAGTAACAAAAAAATTCAATTATGACCAGAAGGATAAACCAAAGACAACATATACGGCAAGTATAATCCCGTGCACAGTAGTTTCGTGCTTACAGGCGACTCACGAGTAGGAGTCGGTATTACACTCTTTATCCACTATATATTTGTGTGAGGAATGTGGGAAAATAGGACGGTACAATCTCCTATATGAATGCGCAAACCTACATTAGTGAAGTTAATATCATATAAAGGCTTCTACTATGCGACTTCAACGCTAACTCACACTATATAATATATATACCGAGTCTGTAAATGATACTAACAATATGTCTAATGTGTCAGTAACCGATACCAACATTATAGTACCGAAAAAGTACATGGTACTAACACTTTGGTTGCCGAATCGGTACATTGTACCAACGCGATGGATTTCAATGTATGCTACTGTTCGCCAAAATTGAGAATAACAACTATTTCTGAACAACTGTTACGCTTGTAACTCCATACACTCTGGCCTAGATCGATATTAGTTTTCGCATTTCGCGGCAATCATTACACCATTCAATTAAGTATATAACAGTTAGATACTGTTTGTGGTGGATCTGTAATATATATGCAATTATATATTAGGTGTTGCGCACCTAGTAACAAATTAGTTCATTTATGACCAGAAGGATAAACCAAAATCAGCATGAACGGAAAGTATAATTTAGTGCACCTCATAAATTAGCGATTCTTGGTCGGCTTTTGCAAGGAAAAATAAACCGAGATCCAATTGACCTGCAACGTAATTATATTATACATTCCATTTCTCAATTAAAAAATTACTTTTCGGTTAGCAAATGTGCGCAGTTTAATGAAATCTGAAAATCACGTCATTACTAAGCGACCAAAGTAATCAAATACTCCTGCGCAATGTGCACATTCGCTAAATGATGTACCAGATATTTCAGTCATACTTTAATTTGGCGAAAATTTTAACTTTCGTTAACGATTAATATAGGCATGATTTAAATAATAACCTACGGTTAAATATGATTAAGACAAATATAATTGTAATAAAATTTAACTTATAATACAATTAATCAGGATTAATTGTGGAATGAACTCTTTCGTGTTGCACCAATAAAAACTGACCCTCTTTACTAGCGTTGTAAAATGACGATGTTTTATTAAAGTTAAACTACAATATATAAGTTATCTCAAGATATATTTTACTAAAAGACAAATTGACTAAAATGGAAATATATAATTTATGTTTGTTTTTCAAACGTAATTTTGCCTGCAAACTAAGTTTGGATATTCGAAGTAAATTTCAGAAACAAATGGTTTACACCTGTGGAGGAAGATAAATCCTCCGCCAAATGTAAAATAATATTAACTGATATATTTAAACCACCATGGCTGATTGTAACGAATTTTATTTAAAAATAATTTTTTCTTTTTATTTCCAGAACATTCTTTGTTTAAATACTTGACTTTGAATTGTGCGCCATATTCAGTTTTCGAATGTCTCGCATCTTGACTGGTCTTAACATCTTTTGGTCTGCTGCATTTTTAACATTTTTTCTCTAGTAACACGAGTACATCATAAAAAATTCTTTCAAACTATAATTGGCTTTTATTCTGATATTGAATCACACATAGAAGGGACGTTCTGGAACAGGTAATTTCATTATTCTGTTGTTCACGTATATCTCCTTCCAGATTATTTGTTCGCGAATTATAGCGATACAACTTTCGCATTCCGATTGCCTAACATTAAGTGTCGATTTAATTTTTAAACTAACAAGACATGGAGACCGATATTAAATTTGAGGACACAAGTAGGTTAGTGCAGGATATTGCGGATTTGAATCTAGCAGATGTGAATGGAAATATTAGCATATCAGACTCTACTGTAAATTTTAGAACTTCAAGCGATCTGGCATCTATGGGGCTCTCTGACTCGAATAGGTTAGGGGCCTCTACACACCCACTTAGCTGTTGCAAACAAATCACAAAATTAATGAAAGCTATCGGCAATGATAAATAACGCCATTAGTAACATTGCTTTAGTCGATATATTCATCGTCAATATTAATGCCGTCTTCGTCGTAATCATTACTTTCATAATCATCATCAAAATATTCATCATTGCTATCGCTGTCGCCGTCGTCATAATCATCTTCTTCGGAATAAGCATCAGTATAATCCTCTTCGCAATCATTATAATGATAACCACCATCATTTTCGTCAGAATCAAATTCTTCATCGGAATCGTTTTCACCGTAGTCGTCATTAAAATGATCATTGTCATCATCATACACAAAATGATCGTTATACACAGAAACCGTCGTAGTTTGTCGAGGAATGCGCGAAACACTGTTATAAAATATTTAAAAATATAATTTAACGACAATTGGCTGTGTGGGCGGTGATAACAACTATTTAAATCAATGTTCCGATCTTGATATAGACATAAATCTCATTACATATTGCACATTTATAATTCATTCGTGGTCATTTTTAAGCTAAGAACAATGTTCATCTGAGGTAATCGATTAATTAATCTAGAATAAGTCTTTCTGTTTTAGTGCACGCCCAATAAGTCAAGCAGTATTTTTAGTCACAGCAGAGTGCTTATCTCTACCTGTTGACAGTAACTCTTTACGGCGTTAGACACATACAAATACAGACAATTGATGACTCGTTATACGGTGTGCTGTCATTGCACAATTTACTGTTTCTGGATAAAACCAATAAACATTCACTATGCAATACTTTGCGTACATTTAAAAAATAATATGTTAGCATGTTCAATATACGTCTGTGTGAATTGACTTCTGTCCTATTCTCTCGGAATATTAGGAAACAAACGTAGTTATGCAGACTAATAGAACAATAGGATTTATCATTCAAACTAGACAAGGCTTGTTCGAATTGCTGACAATCGTCTAGCAATAGACGATCCGTTAGATATATACCAATTTTTCAATGTAAACTACGAATCGTACAATGAAGAAAAGGCAATTCGTCCTTATTGGGAACTCATCACATACTGTGTGGAATTCATCGCGGACAGAGCTCGAACCTGGACACCTCTGCTTTGAAGCCTGTGACTAAACACTGAGCCACCCTTCCGCATTCTGCACTAATTTTTCATTTATATACTAACTAATGATTTCTGGTTGAACTTACCTTTATGTGGGGAAGTGCATTGGTACCTGTGGATGAAGATAATGCTAAAATAGAATTGTTCGAGAGGAATTAGATTGGATGTCTGGGATGTAGTTCCGGTTCCTACTGATGAATAGTCAGTAAGTAAGAACAATTAAAGACGTGTTACCAGGTAGGTCATGACTAATACATTAGTGTATATTACAGATTTCTTTAAAATCAATACAACATAAAAATTATAATTCAACTTACATCTGGTTGGGTTTATTTTCCAGTTGTTTTCTGTTGTCTACCTGCATGAGGTGTGTGTCCAAATGACAGGCAGGTAAAGTTAACGAGCCATCGGAGCATTCAATCAGTCTATTTGTGCAATTCAAAAGATGATTGACCACATTTTGCAGATCTTCAGTAGATATACACCGCCATTTTCTATTAGAATTTAGATTAGAGATTATGGAAACTTCTTCTTTTAAGAGCAATTTAAAACTGCACACCTGGCAAGTGATGGTCTGTGTCAGAAAAACGCCAGGAGGCAAATGCAAACCATACTCTTTGCTTGCAGTTGAACAATTCCAACGATATTTGACAAAGCAGCCCTTGTCGCTGAGCAAATGCAACGGCTTCAAAAGCGACAAGAGATTTTAATAGAAAATATGTTTGTGACATCAAATAGATATGCAATGAGGAAATTGAAAATAGCAAAGCAAGAAAAAGATCTTCAATCATGTTAATGCAAAATATCTAATTAAAGAGACGAGTGTTAATTTACAAAATCAATTGATGATTTATCACAAATGAACGATAATAACGCCTTTAATTTAGTCAAGATTGCGAACTTGATAGAAACACCTGACATATTAAGTACATAAATTTGTCAGTATAAACTAAGTATTGTATAGTGTAGAAAAGGCAATTGATCCAGTATTATCAATGCCGCGTTTTGCGTACGCAGGTAATAGCTGTACACGGGCAGTTACACAAAGATCCGATTTGTCACTATTTCCAATTTTGTTTTGTCTTTGATCGG
>JAQBSW010014480.1:0-11573 GCA_029291075.1 Eudiplozoon nipponicum
CTTACATAATTTGATCGAATGTTAATTGAGCTCATTACTCAGGCGTGTTTTCTATCTATCTGTCTTGAGTATACTTATTCTGAGTTCTATTTTGACTGCACAGATTCTTCTCTGAATATTTGATTGGTTTTATTTTGTTACACTAGTTTTTGTTAGTTCTAATAAAAGCACTTTTGCTGCGTAAAGTTTATTTAATATTTAATTGAAGTAAATAAATTCGATTCGAAGCCAACCCTTTAATAGCAGTGGTAGTAATATTCCACTGGTTGATCGAACGAAAATTGTTGAGAAATATTTGAATGTTGAAATAAATCTTTAATATAACAATACTATATAAGACAACTTATCATGATAGTTCATCAGCGCATTAATACAGCGCATTTAATTTGTAAGTTTTGCTGATGGCATGATGAATGTGGATAAGATTCGAAGATGTCCATAGTATCAATTTCCTGTGCTACGATAAAATGAATTTTTTCTTTGCACATGCGAATTATTCTATGAATTTTATAAACTTTCATATTCCAAAAAAGGATTTCATGATGTATCGTTACTTTTATTTGGTCAAGAAAGAGATAAAATGGGTCAATTGGATGAACGTCGCTGGCTTTGTTGCTCGTTTGTAGGCCGTTTGCGAACAGATGATTGAAACAAGCAGGAGGATAAACATTTTTAAACGTTCGACTACAATATACGTGTGTGGTCTCGCAAATTTTCATTCATTTCGATAGATGTAATTTTGGTAGAAATTCCTCATATTACCTCGATTCCCCGTAGTGGTTTTTAAT
Source organism: Eudiplozoon nipponicum (assembly GCA_029291075.1). Lineage (NCBI taxonomy): Eukaryota > Metazoa > Platyhelminthes > Monogenea > Mazocraeidea > Diplozoidae > Eudiplozoon > Eudiplozoon nipponicum. Next base: position 789 of record JAQBSW010014480.1, read on the forward strand.
GATTTCGAGGATTAGTACTGTCAGTAACAAAGGGGAACTTGATAAAACTACTGATACATTTTTAAAATTCTTTCTGTCCATATCACATATCACGATTTTGGTATTGTTTCATCATTATGATGATGACGATTGTGGTTGTGGTGAGGATGTAAGCGACGCTGATGACGATGATGTAGCTGGCGGTGCTCCTCATGATGATGATAATGTAGATATAATAGAGTTATTGTCTTCTTTTTACTTAACAAGCAAGGATTAAAAATAGGCAGTGGTTTATTCGAGGTCAGATTAATTGAACGTTCATATCTAGTTCTACTGCGGATCACCAAGTATAATGGGTTATCTATACCCTTTTAATCATCGCGTTATTGAACACAAAGAAGTGTTTTTTTAATATCGGTTACGTGGCCCGTTCCTCAGATATGCTTCTTCATTGAGGATGCTCGTTGTTTGGGAAAGTTCTTTATAAAATAGCTTCTGTCGTGTGTTTTATATAACCAAAGCGTATAACTCTTGCAGACAATAATTCTCTATATATTGTATACGTTTATAGAAGGAATTCTATACTGTTAATGATAGGCAGACGTGGTCCAACGTTATTACGTCCCTGCGATATAATTTATGGCGTTATGTGTGGTCTAACTTAGTTGTCATACCACCGCGCACATTACATCTTCAATGATGCACGCTTTCTGAATCTGCATTCAGATTTTATCATGCTACTCAAATGAACTGCTCTAGCTACATACACCTAATTTTGTTCAGCGAAGCCTTTAGATTCATATTTTCCCTATTAACTAATATGTCAGTATGATGATGATGTTGATGATGATGATGATGATGATGATGATTGAACCAGGAAATTAGTGATGTCCAGATGCACTTCTACAATGGAGATGATTAACCAGACAGTCAGTGCTGGCTAATTGCACTACTACACTTATTTCTAATTTGGAACACGCGATTTTGGCCATGTGCTTACAGGAATTTTCCTAGAGTATTTTTAATGTTCATCGTCGCCGTAATTATTCAGTTGACTTGTTTAGTCTTTTCAAGCTTATGGAAAAAATGCCAAAACTAAATTTACTTTTTTATTTAGCGATGGATAATTTTTCAAAATATTTCTAGTAAAGATAAATTTTATAAAATCGATATGAAGTTGTGATGAAATGGAAGTGAGTAACAGCAGTTTTATATTTTATTTAAACTATTATTCATAACAGTTTCTAAAGTACGACTGTAGCATCACATTACATTATATCGTAAACAATGAACTAAATCAACTTAACGCTTGATTTTGATTTTTTAAATGCAGAATTCCTTCGTTATAAACGAAAATGATCTTTGTTTGTGCATCACATAAGAAAAATTAAGTGAATCAAGTTTAAACTCCTCGTAAACATTTCTCTACTTTACCCATTTCTGTAGTATTCAACGAATTTGGTTAAATCGCAGATTTAAACATCTTTTTTTTCTTTGACATGGTCCTGAAGGAAATGCCTGTGTCCGGATGCCATTGACGTAGAACTTTAAATGTGTTTATGGCGTAAGATTCCTTTCTTCGCCTACGCCTATTTATTTTTTCAGTCTTCGGGCGCTTAATCTTAGCAGCCTTCTTTACAACTTAGCCAGAAACAATATTTGGCAGCACATTTTCAATTATGGCGCCAATAGTTGTGTCTGGTAAAGCTGCAAAGAAGGATGCTAAGATTAAGTGCCCGAAAACTGAAAAAATTACTAAGCGTAGGTGGAGAAAGGAATCTTACGCCATATACATCTTTTTTTCTTTGGTGGTCTAATTTTTTCGACCTTTTTACTTGCATGGAGTATCTGCACTCACTTGATCCTTTTCATGCGCACCAAGGTGTTTATGTTTTCTGCCTATATTGTGAATTTTAATATTTCCGCACTCATTTCCGAGTTCCTTTTTCATCGGTTTGCTCATCACACCTAATATCAACAAGTTGTAAAACACAAAAGAATTTTTTTCCGAAAAGCTTAAAATATATTTAATGACATATCTCCTAACAATGACTGATGCTTTACTAGATAAGCGTGCGTAATATATGACAACTTAAAGAAGTGCCGTTGTTTGAGCCATTACCTCTGGCAATTAGATATTCATAATGGAAAGCAAGATTAATCTGATTTAAAATTTGTTTAAAGGATTTAGTGTAATTATTTTACACTTTTCATGGTATGAATTGCTGTTTAATTGCAAACATCAGGGAAACTATCAATATTAATTAATGTAAACATACTGAATTTTTTCACCAAATCAAAATACTTATTCATAAAAATGCAAAATACGCTATCTTATGAACTTTCACATTATTAACATACTTTCGTTGAATACTTTATTAAATGCATACTTAACCGATATTGGTTGCGCGGGCGGTGATAAAAATTACTATAATCATGTTCGCGTTCTTAATAGAAACACATGATCCATTAAGTACATAAATTTGTCAGTATAAACAAAGAATAGCATAATGTAGAAAAGGCACTTCATCCAGTAGGCCGGTTTCATCCTTATTAGGAACTCATCATGTACTGGCCAGAATTTGCTGTGGACAGGGCTCGAATCTGAGAACGTCTGTTTCGAATCTGTTGCTCTAAACACTGCAGCAGTGTAGCTCAATAGTTCGAGCACCAGATTCCGAAGCAGATGTGCCGAGGTTCGAGCCCTGTCAACGACAAATTCTGCTCAGTATGTGATGATTGCCCCATAAGGACGAAATCGTTCTACTGGATGAATTTCCTTTTCTACTCAATACAATTATACTGAAAAATGTATGTACTTAATGGATCAGGTGTTTATATCAAGATCGCAACTTTGATTAGAGTAAAATGCATACTTGTTTAGTTAATAACTATGCTACAATAATTCTTTAATAAAGAAGTAATTAATTATTACAATAAGTGGGTTTTTGGCCGCTCTGCCGCAATTAAATATTCACATTCACTGTATAAATTTTCAGTAAAATCTTTTTTTTCTGAAAATAGTTTAAGCTAAAGCCCAAAATTTATTTTGAAACTAGTAGTATTACAAGGCAATTTTCTTCCAGGAAAAGTAATGCTCAATTAATTTCGATTAAATGAAAAGGACAGTTCCTCAATTATAATTAATAAGACAAAACTAAGGATTTTATTGCTAATATTAATTGCAAAAGAGCAATTATTGGGAATTACATTTATGCGAATCAGGTTTAATTTTTAGTTCAGAACATTTGTTTAATAATCATTGTATTAGATAATTAATTTGTATGTTGAAGCGTCAATTTATTACATTGTAAAATAGTATAAGCCAATATTTCAGTTAAGATGAGATCTGAAGAATAAAAATTACTTTTTTATATGTTGAAAAACGTTTTATTCTCTAGTATACCTGTGAGGCAAAATATAAATTTTACGCAAACATTTTCGGCATACTAATTTTGCTATGAAATATTTTTCGCAAATCAGCACGAATCGGCCGTGAGGCAAGCTGCCAGCAAGCTTGGAAAAGATGGCTCAGAGAGTAAGAAGCAATCTTCTCAAAGCAAACCCGTTGACAATGAGGATGATTCTTCAAGTGGATCGAGTGAGAATTATTATTTCTGTTATTTTCAAATTTACCTCACTTTTAAATTATTCGAGGCTTCTAGTTATGCCTGATGTAAATAGGCTTCTTCTGCTTGCTCTTACCTAAAGTATTCTGTAGATGGTTTTTGATTGTGGTTTAGGATTTCACAACAACCGTAAATAATAAAAAAATGTCCGTCCAGTACACAATAGAGAGATCTCGGTTTCTGTGACGTATATCGGGATTCCACGTGAAGAATCACTTATCAAATTGAGAAATAAAAATTTCCTTTCTTTTTCTTCTATCATTAATTATAATTCATTTTTTATTGCCTTTTTAAAATTAGAGTATTTTTAAATTCGGAAGTGTTTTTAAATTGGTGACCATTTAGTTATTTATAACTAACTAATAATTATAATCTGTTATGAATTTTATGTAGATCAGCGTGGTTTCCAATCAAAACAATGCTGATGCTTCTAAGTGTATTCGAATGATATTGATAATTTTGGCACATTAAGACATACTTTTAATAGAACAATATGATGTCGCAATACTAATAAAAAGATAAAGAACTTGGGAAAAATGGACGGTACAATCTCCTGTACGAATTTTTATATCAGCGGTAGTGAAGCTAACTTCATATAAGTCTTCGACATTGCAACTTCAAAGCCAATGCACTATATTTAATATATACCGAGCCTGTAAAGGATATCAAAACTGGTTGCCGTGTCGGTACCTGATACCAACATTATGGTTGTCGTACAGATACATTTTACTAACACAATGATTGTCGAGGCGATACATTGTGCCAACATGATGGATTTAAATATATGCTAAAATTAATAATTATAACTACTTCCGAAATAATATATATGTCATCTGTGTTGGGTGTTGCGCGCTTAGTAACAGATTAGTTCAAATAGTATTAGAAGGATAAATCAAAGTCAGCATGAACGGAAAGTATAATCTCATGTGCACATTTGTTTCGTAATGACTGAATTTTCCATATGGTCCTACTTGAACTAATTATTTGCTAGGTGCGCAACATCTATTCACAATAGCATATATATTAGGTCTACGCAACAATCAGCATCTAAATGTTATATATTAAAGTAAATGCTGTCATGTTTACAAATAAAAGTGATAACTGATATCCATAAAGGCTAGAGTGTATGGATTTGCTGGAGTAACAGGTGTTTAAAAGTACCTGTAATTCTCAGTTATGGTGACATTTAGCATATATATATATATATATATATATATATATATATATATATATATATATATATATGATAGATAACGAGTTGACTTTGAAGTCACAATGCCGAAGAATTTATATAAAGTTACTGAAGACATACACCGTCGTATATGAGATTGTACAATCAAATTTTCCCACATTTCTCACAAAATATATATTTGGTATAGAGCGTAATACCGGCTACTACTTATGAGTCGCCACTAAGCTGGAAACAAATGTGAACATAAGATTATAACTTCCGTTTATACTCACTTAATTTTGTAGTTCTGGTGCTCTTTGAACTAATTAATTTGATTATTTTATGCATTTTGTAACAGTAAAGAAGAAGAAAAACAAATAAAGATGGGCAAAATCCAACAGACAAATACATAAGTACAGAAACAATCAATTCAATAATTTGATGCAGTTCAGTATATAAGTCTTATTTCATCAACTGTGCAGACGTAAGCTTCTGCGATTCTCAGAATTTGTTTTGACAATCATACAGCAATCCGTCAGCTAATGACTGTGATTTTCTCAAATTGTGTCTGAATATTGTAAAATATTATCACACATAGATTTGTATATTTTTATATTCACCTAGATCTAACCAAATGGTGCTTTGAGCAGCTTTTGCACAAGCACATATAAACAAAATTAATCTGTTTAATTGCAAGCTTCTACATTCCGTTTCATTTACACTAAATCGCCGTTCCTTCAGAAAGCAAACGTTATCTTACTTGTAGGCATCCGATTATTTGCTTCTTCTAAATAGCCTATTATTAACATTATTGTATGTTACGTTCCCTTTAAACAGATTGTTGAATTGTGTTTTGTGGTATAATTCATATTAGCAGTCTAATATTATGCCTTATTGCTTTCCAAAATTTACTTATAGACTGCCAGATATTTCTTTTAAGATGAGATCTGATGAAGAAAGGCCTTTTAACGGTCTATTGAAAATACTCCTGTAGAAATATGTCATGCATAAATACGCCAAGATTTTCGCAACTTGAATTTATAATTTTTCAAATATCTGAACGAAAATATGTACATAGTTTTAAAACAGTTATTTGTGTTTTTCGTAAATGTAAAATCTACATCTACAATCTTGAATGCAATCTTCTTTGGTCCTGAAAACCCAGAGCTTTATAGAGAAAAAGGCAGTTCCTCTTTTGGTCATTGAGCGAAATGATTATTCCTTATTTATAAGTTCTCGCTTGGCCTCTGGTTTGAGTCCAGAATTATTTTTCGTTTTTTGTTGACATTATGTATAGTTGTAATCTGTTTCATAGAAAATCCTGTGAAAAACTAGAAATGATACAATACACATCTCACCAATATTTATGTTCGTAAGATTCTAAGAGCCCGAAAAATTTCCTCACGACATGTTGAGTTGTTCTTATATATAATCTGTTTATTAAATGACATACCGATCCGGTTTATTGTTATTGCTGTAATCAGGAACATATCGTTTGTAAGAAAGTATATATATTGTACACTAGTTTAAAAATATGAAATTACATTTTTCCTGTCCGAACGGATTTGGATTAGTGTTTTGTTATATAATTAGTAGTAAACACCATTGGATGACTGAAAGTAGGTGTTTTTTTTAAATATGGTTTTTATTTAAAATATTGTTATCCGCGCAAATACGTCTTCAGTAATAATTTTCGTTTATCTCCATTGCACCGAGCGAGTCTGAATTAAAATACACTTACATACAATTATATATAAGTTATTTCGTACCCAATAACAATTAAGTTCAATTAGGTCCAGGAGGATGTGTCATTATCTGTGTGTACGGAAGGTATAATCTCGTGCTTACTGACAAAACATTAGTGGGAGCCGCTCCTTTATCTGTTACATGTTTGGTAAAAAAATATAGGATAACTGTGCAGTACAATCTTCTATACAGATGCGTGTTCAAACAATAATGGAGTCAACTTCATATAAAGTTTGGACAACAAAACTTTAATATCAACACTCTATATTTTAGTTGTCGAGTCTGTAAAGAATGCCAACACAATGGTTTTAAAATTACTGAGGCGGAACCAAGTATTAACACATTGGCTTTCATACTACTGAGCCAATAAGCACGAAACGCATGTGTACATGAAATTGTACCTTTCAGTCTTGCCGACTTTGGTGTATCCTTCTGATCCCATTTGTCCATTGTCTGTAATAAAGAATATGTGACTAGGACTCACTCAGTTTGTTTTTAAGGATTTATGTAACAGGTGTTGATGACTCATGGTTGCTAAACTATTTTGTTTTCGTTGGAATAGTTATCAAAAACACACCAAATAGTATGTTTTGGTGTTTATTTATTGATATTTCGATCGACACGCCGGTCGTCGCTTTCAAAATCCGTTCTACACCAAAAATTAGCACAAAGACCAAATGAGAATCTGGTTATAAATTATTTACGTTAAGATTTATGGCTATCAGTGAAAAACATGACTGTTCCATTGTTAGCTTCTCTGCATATAACTTTTGTCAAATACTATGCATACCTGCGCACAATATAGCCTCTATCCGTACATGGTAGACAAAAATTTCTACGTAATCTACTTTATTGATATGCCCTACAAAATTGAGTAATACTTTAGCGGTTCATGTGAATATTATCTCTTGACATAAGCATGACATAAAGGCAAAAAGCAAAAGAGTTAATTTAACTCCTAATCTAGTAGACCGCATTTCATACAGAATATTGATCTATTAAGCAGTGAGCAGAGTTATGGATAACAAACTTATCTCGAATCAGATTAAGTTGAAAAATAATAAACAAAATTGTAGATTATCTAAAATCAAAAATATATTACTTTATTACAAATTGAATTACCAAAAAGTATAAACAAACTTGTCAAAGCCACTTTATTTCCATTCTTCCTTATACAGAAATCCATCGAAGTCTTCATCCTCTGTATCTGAGTTTGGCAGGTGGGTAGTTTCGACTTTTGCATAACTGGATCCACGCCTTCGTCCAATTCAGAGTCTTCACTGTTACCTGGCTACTCAATAATGATTCTAGCTTTCACAAAAACGCGGATGATTGAGACCGATACCTTGCCCTGAGCATCACCAATTCATTGGTAGATACTGGCGTAATTAGCCGGGCGTTGTCTCCGCATCTTGATAGGGGGGTACTCGCTTTTTATTATCCGCTACATCCACGCGTCTCGCAATTTAACTTCGATATACTTATTAAAACTAATATCTAGCGGTTTGAGTTCTTTGTTTAATCCTCCTGGAGTTATGTCCAGCTCTGAATTGGTTTGATTTATTTTGTCTTTGATGGTATTCGTGAATATGACGCGCATCGAGTCGTAGATCAATATGAATGGAGATATGTGGAAAATAACATCCGGTCTCCTGACAATTTTTTTCCAGCAGCTCGGTCATCTTCTCTTCCTTCATTCAGCGTTTTGTGCTGACCAACACAATGATTCCGGCCGGAAAATTTTCCTTTGGCATTTTCGTATTTTTGATAATGACCATTTGTTGTAGCTTCTTTAATTTGGCCTGGCAACCGGGGAAGACATTGAATCTACTTCTCATTTCCTTTTTTACGTATGGATACCATACTGGTCTCTGATTGCTCGATAGTACAGCTCATAGGATTGTCGAAATCGATGGGTACCTCGTCCATGTTGTTGGTGTGATCTGGCTGAACCTTCATGTCATTAATTTTGTTCTTGCAGTAATTACAGAAGATAGTCAGTTTTTTACGTAATCCGGTGTCAGCTGCTGCAATATCGTAGTGCTTGTCTTGTTAGAGTGTTGACAACTTTCATATAGCTCCATGAATGGCCTCTTTTAAAATCGCCATCGCTGTCGTCTTGAGTCGAATGGAAACTCGGAGAATGCTTCTAATTGCTGTTCTCGGTGTGGTGCTCCACTGTTGAACTTTGTCCTCTAGCTGTGGCTACATCGCTTTGTTTCTTTGGACAGTCTGCTTGGTCTTTGTGACTTGACGCCAGTAATCTTCTTGCTTTATCACCTTTCATACGATTGACTCGATGATGCTGAATTCTTTCAAAGATACTCTATTTTTGTTTTCTTTCTCGTAACTGATGGCCTTGAGCTTCAATTTCGTTACGTTAGCATGTCTCTTCTTAGGTGCCACTTTTAGACATCCTAAATTTTCTCCATCAAATTTACACCACTAGTCCTAATACATTAAATTATTTAGGTACAAACTAATCGTTGGTTATAAAACAGAATAATGCTGCAGTTAGGTACATAATATAAGTACCAATAATAAAGAGATGAAATCGTTAGTTGTGATTGGCGGATAAGACAGTCAAAAGGCAATGCCATGAACCTTTAACATAAATGCTACTGAAGTTTTATAATGAAATGCACTACAGCAAGATGTAATTTTACCAACTGTTTACAATTTTTGATTTCAAATATCTCTCAGTCCGGGTCATTTTACACATAAGGCTCAACGGATTATAAGGCGCATTGCTGAATTTTAAGGAAAGTTAAGTTTTTAAAATGAACCTTATAGACCGGTTAATCCGGTATATTGAAGAAAGAAGATATTAAAAAGCGTAAAGAAAAATGCGTTACCTTAAATAATACTGGTAGTTTAGCTGCATTAAATGTGTGTGCTAATACCGCTTCAACTTTCGTTTGTGTTGTACGGGAAGCAGTGTCGCCCTTAAGTTGGATGTTCAGATAATTTGCTTTCTTTTCTGGTCTAAAGTATGTCTTCTTCTTTTGATTTACCTATTAAACAGTTGACTTATTTGTCTAGGATAACCATTAGACATGAGATAGTGTGTTGATTTGGTTTACTCGTCATCCTATGAATCCGGATTAACCAATGTGTCAACATTTGAAAAACAGCGGCGAACTGTTAATACATTACATTAAATAGGAACAAAATTCCTATAAAGCAAACACTGTGCAGACCTGGTTGATTTTTTATAAATTGCTATATTTAATTTCCCATTAGCAGAAAATTGTCTTTCTCATACTTTGACGTGAAACGGATAGTTTTATGCGCTTCATCGAAACTTTGAAGCGGCGTTCATGATTGTTACGTGATTTTAGGCCAAGGAATCTGTCGTAAACATAACGTATGTATTGTGCACACATGAACGAATTTATTTAATTTATTATAAACGTGTTTCCACGAAATAGGCATGTCATCTTGAGGTGACGATTTTTAGGGTGTTAGTTCAAAAAGAGTTGTTTCCAAATAATGCATAAAGATATTAGCTATCGGAATGGATAGCGGTTATCCTAATTAAACAGCTTTAATGTGTTTGAAAATTTCATTTCGGAACTTAAAATAGGCTGAAAACGAACAAATGTTAACTAATGCCATCACGGAATTATGTTCATATGGGACTAGTTCATTCAATGAAATGCAAGCCGTTATATAATATGACTGAAAACTTATATTTATACTGACTGTTTTCATCCTTATTGAGCACTCATCAGTAGCAGCCAACATAGAATTTGAACCCGGACTCATTTGGTTTGAGTCATGCAATACATATCCTGCTTCAAGGAAACCGTGCATTGCAGGCACTTTTCAGTTTTAAATAAACTTTTATTTTCTTGGCCTGCCTTTCCTTGAGACGAATCCTCGCGTGTGTTGCCCTTTATTCTATTGTGTTATGTGTGTGCGTTTTATAGTATAAAATAGTTTGTCTACCGAAGAAGGTATTTGATTCATGTAAATTTCTTTGTTCATTCTGTTAGCCTATTAGATTTCTTAGTGGTTAAACTATTGAATGGGAGTATAGTTACGGACGTAGTGGATAACTATATATTTATAAAGATATGAGTGAATATTTTAGTTAAAAAAGAGATCCTGTCTGGTTAATTATGTTGAAAATTTGATAATTAACGAATTGTTACCACCACCCGCGCAATCAATTTTTGTTTAATTGTATTTCCTATATATGTAGATGTGGGAAAGCTGCAAACAGTTAATTTTCATGATTGCTTAGAAATTGTGCAG
>JAQBSW010014481.1:0-11572 GCA_029291075.1 Eudiplozoon nipponicum
TATTTTGAAACCAGTGAGGTGGTATATATACACAATTTGCAGTAATAGATGTGTTTAAATAAATCCTTAATTTAAAAAATGGATAACAGCAATGTTTGTTGGAATAACGTGCCATTGATTGAAGCAATTGAGAAATTTAGCTTATAAGAAGGTGCTAAGTCATTTAATTTTTCTAAATTAGACAATCATTCCGACTATATAGAATCTCAAAGCTTGGTGTCTCAGTGTCTCTCCAATGATATTGACCCATGGCCCATAGACAATTTGCGGAAAGATATGCGAAATATAAAGATCGCGCTATTCGTAATCTTGTAGACCGCTATATAAGTCGCCCTACGTGCGGATAATAATAGCATTCTGGTTAGGTCCTCGAGGATAATATGTGTTTATAAACTAAAAGTACTTCCCGGCTAGACAGAATTTTTACCTTGAGCTTGATTGTCATGTGTGATTCGTTAAAAAGAAGGTATATTAGATTTTAGAAAAATATCTGAAATATCTGAATACTGAATTTGAAAAAATTATTACGGACCTTCAAAACTCCATGAAGGAGCTAAGGGAGGAGAACAAAACTATTAAAAATAAAATTTTTAAGCTGGAGTCGGATGTTAGCAATTATTCAGCAAAATTGGATTTATCAGAAAGGAGAAATGATAACTTAAGCGCTAAAATTGAGGAATTGACCGTTGCGTTAAACTACAAGATGGATAAATTTAAAGACAATGTTAAGCCATGGAGCGAGTTAAGTGAAATAACTAAAGAAGATGATATATCTACAAAAAGCAGTTCTTCAGGTGAAGAAATATTGAATATTTTATCTAATGAAGTTTCTGCAAGAATCGGAAAACAAGAACAGTTAATTTTATTTAATCTTAATGAAAATGCTGATCATAAGGATGTTGAGAAGTTAAATGCTTTGATTAGAGATACGACAGAGGCTGAAATAACGAAATGCTTTAGAGTTGGCAAGAAATCGGAACGACCAAGGCCGGTTGTGATAAAATTATCAAAGAGGCCGACTAACAAGCAAGTGGAGGATATTAATAAAAAGAAAGAAGGATGCCGTAACTTTCACAACATATTCATCTCCAGAGACAAGACTTTTCTCCAAAGAAAATTGTCAGCGGCAAAAAAGGTAAAGAAGAATTTAGATCAGAAATCAAGTCATCCGAAACAAGTTACAATTAAGGGTGTGTCAATCGATTCTAAAATTACAAAAAACGGGGTTTCATTAATGAATGTTGTGGACAGTGGACAGCTACGAACTATAGCTACGGTACCCAACAAACGAAGTATAAGGAAACCACAAAAGTTAAATCAGTAATTATTGAAGACTGTAAATATGAGTTGGGTTGTTCATATACTTTATTTTATGCTAATTGTAGAAGTGTTAAGAATAAAACTTTCTTGCTGTGTGATTTTATAATAAGTAACAATTTTGACTTTATAATTTTATCTGAAACCTGGCTGAACAAGAACATTGAAAACTACGAATTTGACATTCCTCATTATTCTCTATTTAGGAAAGACAGATCACTGGATAAAAGAGGTGGAGGAGTACTTATTTATAGCAAATCGATATTAAATGCAACAGTGTTGCATACTAGCGAATATAATACTGTCATTGATTTTTTAACTATACAAATTGATAACCTGATATTAACCGCGGTTTACAGACCGCCGTATGCTAATTTACATGATGATCAAATGTTTACCAATTCCTTTCAAACTATTTTCGACTGCCATGGTTATATTGTTGTGGTAGGAGATTTTAATAAGGTGCATGGCTGTGAAATAATCAATCTTCTTTCTAATCATGATCTTAAGCAGATTATAAAGGAACCATCTAGAGGTTCGAATTGCTTAGATCATGTATATTTAGAAGTTGAAGCGTTGAACTCGCGCAGTTATGATGTAATAAATTATTTCAAAGAATTGGATCATAAACAAATTATTTTACAATGGAACCTTTTGAGTAGCAAAACACAGAAACCTAATTTTGAAAGTGCACACGTGCAATGTTCCAGAATCAACTGGAATCTTTTTAGATAATTAAGCTTATCAATTGATTATGAATGTTTTTTTATCATGAGCAATGACGAATTTGTTTCTTCTGTTTCATTGTTATTATCTGATATATTTAGGGCATCTACATTTATGGATGTTATAGCAAAGCAAATCAATAGGAAGTTATGTAAGCTAAGAATCAAACGAGATAATATAATGAAATATAGTCTTATCAATGGTATTAAAAAAATGAGGTTAGATTTGATCGATAAAGAAATTAATTCATCACTGCTGATAATCCGTCAAATATTAGAGAAAATTATTTTGGCTAAACTGAAGAGTAATCCTAGACTAGGATACAAACTCCTCACAGACTACGGTAAATATAATGAAAAATTAAACCTTATATTACCTGTGGGTAAAACTGATTATGAATTTCTCTGTGAATTGGAGGAAGTATTTGGCAACTTGTTATGTAATCCACAGAACGAAAGTAATTTCATTGATCTACCGGATCCTTCAGGAAACCAGGATCTAGGACTTGTTATTGACAGTGATGCATTGATAGAATTAATGTTAAAAATAAAATCAAAAAAACAAGAAGATCACCGTGGTATATCGATTGATAAACTACTTCAATTACCTTTAAATTTTATGAATGCGCTCTGCAATTTTATAAATAGAATTTTGAAGAATGGAATATTACCAATCGATATACTAACAATAGTAGCTAAACATTTGCCAAAAGTAAGTAAGCCAACGTGTGCCAGTCATTACAAATTAATCTCTATTCTCCATTCAAGTAAACGATTTGATATCAAAATCGAAACGAGTAAGGAGTGCAGTTCCACAGGGATCAAGCTTGGGGCCAATTATATTTAACATTGTATTTACAAATTTGGAAACTAAGATCCTTAACGGTCGAGTTTGCAAATTCGCTGATGATTTAAAAGTAATCTTTCCAATTGATCCTAAGAATGTCGAATTCTCCAAAAATAATGTGACATTAGATTTGTATGATTTGAGTAAATATTTGATCACACTAGGGCTGAGAATAAACAATAAAAAGACAAAAGCTTTAAAAATAGGGAACAGAACAAACTTTCATTATGTTTATTTTCATGATGCAGTTATTAATGATATGTTTGAGATTAAACTTATGCAAGAAATTAAGGATTTAGGCATAACTATTCAATGTACAGCTTCTGCTGAGAGACATATTGAAAGTATAGTAGGCAGTGCCAAGCAAAGATGGGCACTAATAAATCGAAATATCTTATCAAATGATATAAAACTTCAAAAGTATATAATATGGATTAGACCGGTACTAGAATATGCTGTCGCTACTTGGAATCCATTAAAATAGGGTTTTTCGAATAAGATAGAAGCTGTACAAAGAAAGGTTGTGAAACATATTAGTCCTATTTCTTGCACTATATACGCCTCGAGATTACAGTTTGTGTCATTGCAATCTCTGTGGTTTCGGAGGAAGTGTTATTGTATAAAAGTTTTCCATTTGAACCAGTGGACTGGTACCTATATGACTCCGATAAGAAAGAGTCATGAATTTGGAACTAGATCTGGACATTTGGCAATATCTCCTCCTTTGGTGGTGAATGTAGCGAGCAAGTTATTCTCTTTCTCGAAAATCTACAAAATTTATAACCAATTGCCGAAGGGGCTTAGAGAAATGCCTCCATCTAAGATGTCTTTTAAAACTTTATCTACTGAACTTGAGAAAGTCTGCAATCCTGCTGATATTTTTTATTTTTTTGATTATGATAATACTTTCTCATGGATGAATAAAAGACAAGGATAATTGTTATCGGAAACAGATTTTCTTGAGATTTTTATTTCCAAGTTTTCTATTATTATAATTGAAATGTTATGCACTATTTCTTAAAATTAGTTAACATTACATACAATCAATTGCTAGTCATGGTTCTCAATTTTTGCATAATGTTACACTTGAATTATACCTTAATTGTTCCTAATTTGATGATGTATATATTATTCTTTTCAGTCGAACTTTCTGATATTGATATATTGTATTGTACAAATAGTGAGATATACCTATCTACATGAGATTAATTGCACAATTATTGTGATGTGATAACTTTTTTAATATATATTGTACAATTTCCAATTTTATTATTTGATGGAATATGTGTGGTTTGAATCCAAATAAAGATATTCTATTCTAAAGATATTCTATTCTATTCTATTCTATAATAGAACGATTAATACTTGATCATTTAGAACGTATGCTGCCGGCTGATTTCGATGTATGCCAGCATGGCTTCACGAAAGACATGTCGACAACTACTAATATGCTCTCTATGTGGAAACATGTAATTACATTAGATGAGAAAAGTTAGATTCATTAATTGTATTTATAGATATCTCAAAAGCTTTTGACTCTATATCTTTTGATGCTATTTTGAATGCGATTAATTTATTGAATATTGATCCAAATATTTTTAGATTACTTAGATACTATTTATATAATCGAAGAATGAGTATTCAAGTAAACGATTTGATATCTAAATCGAAAAGGGTAACAAGTGGAGTTCAACAGGGATCAAGTTTGGGGCCAATTTTATTTAAAATTGTATTTGCACATTTGGAAACTAAGATCCATAACGGTAGAGTTTGCAAATTCGTTGATGATTTGAAAATAATCTTTCCAATTGATCCAAATAATGTCGAATTCTCCAAAAATAATGTGACACTAGATTTGTATGATTTAAGTAGATATTTGTTAACACTAGGGCTGAGAATAAACAGTAAAATGACGAGAGCTTTAAAAATAGGTAACAGAACAGAATTTAATTATGTTTATTTTCATGATGCTGAGATTAATGATGTTTTTGAGATTAAACTTATGCAAGAAATTAAGGATTTAGGCATAGCTATTCATATTACGGCTTCTGCTGAGAGACATATTGAAAGGATAGTAGGCAGTGCCAAGAACAGATGGGCATTAATAAATAGAAATATTATATCGCATGAAATAAAATTTAAAATGTTTATAATATGGATTAGACCGATACTAGAATATGCTGCCGCTACTTGGAATCCCTTAACAAAGGGTTTGTCTAATAAGATAGAAGCTGTACAAAGAACAGTTTTGAAACAAATAAGTCCTATCTCCTGCACTATATACGCTACTAGATTACAGTTTGTATCACTGCATCCCTTATGGTTTCGGAGAATGTGCTATTGCATAAATGCTTTCAATTCGAACCAGTGGTCTGGTGCCTATATGAATCCCATAAGAAAGAGTCATGAAATTGGAACAAGATCTGGTCATTTTACAATATTTCCACCATTGGTGGGGAATGTTGCGAGCAAGCTATTCTCTTTTTCAAACATTTACAAAATTTAGAATCAATTGCCAAAGGGGCTTAGAGAAACGACTCCAACTAAAATGTCTTTTAAATATTTATCTACCGAACTAGAAAAAGTGTTTAATACTGCTGATATTTTCAATTTTGATTATGATAATACTTTCTCATGGTTAAATAAAAGACAGGATTAATTGTTTTTCAGCAACATAATTTCTCGAGATTCTATCTTCAAATTTTGTATTATTAAAACTGAAATGTTATGCATTATATCATCTTGTTAATCAACAATGCACACAATCAATTATTAGTCATGGTTCCTTTTTTTTCTTACAAATGTTATACTCGAATTATAACTTAAATTTTCCTAATTTTGATGAAGAATCTATCACTGTTTACAGCTGAACTTTCTGATACTGATAAATTGTACAGTACAACTAATTGCACTATATATCGATGTGATATCTTTTTACTTATTCGTACATTTTCTAATTTTATTATTTGATGGAACATGTGTGGTTTGAATCCAAATAAAGATATTTTATTCTATTCTATTCTATTCTATCATAGAAACCGTGCCATTTAATTATTTTCCACTTCTTTAGGAAGAACTTCAAAGACGGTATCGACCCAAAAGCGCAAAATATATTAATAACTTATTACGTCAAGAAACGATGGGAAATCAACTTTCGTATGAATTTCGCGACAGATTATTTTCAAATTTCATTGGTCTTGATATCTCTCAGGAAGACTTAGACAGTGTTTTCGTGGCAGAATTTTAGACAAGATTAAGAGGCTCCCGAGATGTATAAAAAACATTAGAGGAAGAGTTGTCAAAGCAGCTGAGAGGATTGGACTAGTTCTATGGTCAGCAGAATTTTAATGTGTATGCAGTAACAGCTGACTCACGTATAGATCGGCAACAACGACTTATTTAGGAAAGCATCGTGAACTTAGACAATGACCTAAGTATACTCCAAAGCGATATGTGTTTGGTGAAGCAAGTTACATAATTTAGGCAGAGCTATGGCACATTTTAAACGGACAAAGTCCAAAAAATATGCACCGGGTATACAAATCGCTTGAGAGTGATCAAAGTCCACGCGAGTGGTGAATTTTGCACCGTAAATATCCCGAGTTTGGAATGTGTTAGGGCGATGTATTGAAAGGAAGTACTCGTTCTATTGCCAAGCATAATTCTTCGGGAGACTAAATGAAAACTCATTAGTAGGAGCCGTAGGGAATGTAGCAAATGCTAGGCCTCACTGAATGCATAATTAGGGCGGTTTTACATCATCCAAATTACTAGCAAGTATTTCGAAAGTAGATAATCACTATAGTGCTGAATGTAAATATTTCAGATTGAAAGACATCTCAAAATGGTAACGATAAGTTAGTCAAAGTCAGAATTTTAAAATAAATTGTTGCCCAAAGTTGTGGGCCCACATGTGATCATCCACTATAAGCTGCTAAAGAAATACCAATTACGATTAAGAGTGCTAAAGTTCTTTCAGTGACATTTGGGACAGAAACCCTTATTCAATTGGAATATTCTTGATCTTGACGTTAATGGTAACATTACTGGGATGGAAGGTTTAAATAAGTTCTACCTTGCGTTAGATATTTAGTCCAGGAGCACGGGATACATCATGTGGCTAGTGACGTCTACTGAAATTGTGACCTACTTAATCAGGTCTGTGAGACAATCCAGACCCGATGTCGCCATTGATTTGGCAGAAGTCGTCAAGAAACAACTGGCCGTTGTCCAACACAAAGTCGAGTTGGTCGCTTTGTCATATTGTTCTCCGAACGTTCAATGTTTAACAGAGCATAAACAACAGATCTATTTTGAAGAAGTTAAGCGATTGACGATGGAAGAAATTTGCAGGCATTCAGAGTCCAACTTTGTACAACATTCACGTTTGCTCCAAAACTTGTATCACCACAATGAATGTTTTGTAGTAAATATAGTCTATTGAATACGGAAACGCAAGGTGGTTCGTATTCACTACCGAATCAAAGTAACTTGATTAGAGATAGGGCAGTGTATTAGATTTACACCAAGTTAGGTCTCCAAAAAGTTTACCAATATAGAACAACCGCAGCGCAAATTCCTTAAAGAGCATCGCATGAATTCTTATGTATGCCTATTTTTAAATAATAAAAGTCAGAAATTCCAGCATCTGCCTGCGGAGTTTATTAAAGACTAACCACTAGCTAGGTGTATGTAAATGACGTCATCATTTGTGGTCAATCTAAGGACGAACGTTACGAGCAATCGAACGCTATATTATTGAAACAGAAATATAATTTGATTCTAAATTAATCCAGAGAAGAACAATTTTGGTTCAAGACATTGACATTTGCTGGAGAATCAATTTCTTAGGAAAGAATTAAATTTCGGACAATAAGATGAAAGCCATCAAAAATGTGTCAGAACATATAACTATACGCCAACTGCGTAAAATCTTGAAGATGATTAGTAACCACCTTCGTTTTATACCTGTTTTAGCTGTAATAACAAGGTAGTTTAATCGAAATTTATTTCGTGAGCTGAGCACAATCAGGAAGGTCTGGCCTATTCTCCTTAGCAAAGACGACAAAGAGATTTTCCAGACTGTCAAATACTTATTAATTCAATTCAACATATTAGTACATGTGTACCGGAATAAACCGTTTTAGCTTCTCTCACATGCTTCCGATGTGCTCATAAGGACAGTGCTACATCAAAGAGATAATGGTATCGTTAAGCAAAAAGGAATCTGAAGTAGGAAACTCCGAAGACGTGAAAAGCGTTTTGACACGTCTGGAAAAGAGTTATTAGCAATTTAAGCTGCAGTGCTTAAACAGATGCATAAATTTGGTCACCCATCCACTAAGACTTCTATCAGGATGGTCACTGACGGGTATGTTTGTCCAAAAATATCGAAATACATAGAATTTTGGATAAGGACATGTGTTCGGCGTCAAACTTGTAAAGTTTGGTGAAACACCGAAACCGAAGTGGAAATTATTGGCATTACAACGGTTTGCTTCATGTATTTATACATCGATACAGTAAAAATTCCCGAAACTTTTGTCGAACATTTCAGTCGTCATTATGCAGTAGCAGTTTTGAAGATCATGATATCTTAGTCAGACTTACATATTTCAATGTATAGTTCGATGTCACGATATTTTGTAACGTTAAGAATAATTAGTGGCCGTGGTTGTCAGTCAATGTTTGGCCTATATTTCATTTCTTTGAATGTCATGTGGCATACATGTGCATATAATCCCAATGGTAATAGGATATTTGAAGGGCTGCAAAACGAGCTGAATAATGCGTTACAATGCTACGTAGAATCAAGTTGGATACATGATTTTCCTGGAGATTTGCTTGCGAAGATAAAAAGATAAAGAAACGTCCGAAGCAGAATGTATTTATAGAGAGTCATTGAAATTACTTGTAGATCTTCTATTAGATGCTCAAAATGTCCACGATTAGACCTGCAGTTCATTTATACACTAATCAGTTTTTAAATGCATTAACACATAAAGTGAGTCACTTAACTGTAAACCAAGGAAAGAATTCCAAAGTCTAAATGCTGTGTATTTTATGATTTAATACAGGAATCAAATGTATACAGAACTAATCAAAATAGAATTTAATTTTTCTTAATAAGATTATCATTCGGCATATATGAAGTATCCAGAATTGGCGTCTCAGAGACCTTCTTTGTTATTGTATGAAATAAGAAAGTAAGTTTTTGTCTGTCGATGAAGATGAACTTGCTTTAATAAGAGATTCGCAAATGTATCAGGTAAATACAGGTCATTATTCTCAATGCCGCGTTTTGCGTACGCGGGTAATAGCTGTACACGGGTTGACTTGTTTTTACTTCAACTGGAAATGCGGTTCTATCACATCCTCGTTTACTGGCGAAGTTTCGGTGCCTACTTTCTAGCACCATCATCAGGCAACACAACACTGATCACAATAGCAGATTTAAGCAAATGTGGTAACCTCGTTCCAAAACCATTCCATTTATATATATTTGACTCAACAATATTTTAATCATAGAATTTGTCTCAGTAACTAAATTCAATATATAACTTTTTATAATTAGCAGACCTCACCTATACATCATCTCATCTCGTATGCAGAATATTTTAGGGGAGAGAGACAGTATCGAACCTTTTGCTATTTGTTATAACTATCTTTCTCTCTTTAATCGTTCACCTAAGCGTCGCTATAACATTCACTCTCCATCCATCTACGTGACTTGCTGCTCCATATTTGAACTAATTTGTTGCTATGTGCGCAATACCTCATACACCATTGTATACATTAGAGTTCCCGGCTTTAAATAAAATACAGTATATGACAGTCAAGGTTTTAGTTTTATCATTTTAAATTTTGACTACCGTGACATAGTAGCAATACAGTTATAACAAATAACAAAAGGTTCGATACTGTCTCTCTCCCCCAAAATATTCTGCATACGAGATGAGATGATGTATAGGTGAGGTAATGATTGGTCTGCTAATTATAAAAAGTTATATATTGAGTTTAGTTACTGAGACAAATCCTATGATTAAAATAGTGTTGAGTCAAATATATATAAATAGAATGGTTTTGGAACGAGGTTATCACATTTGCTTAAATCTGCTATTGTGATCAGTGTTGTGTTGCCTGATGATGGTGCTGGAAAGTAGGCACTGAAACGTTGCCAGTAAACAAAGATGTGATAGAACCGCATTTCCAGTTGAAGTAAAAACAAGTCAACCCGATCAAAGACAAAAGAAAATTGGAAATTGTGTAAAATCGGATCTTTGTGTAACTGCCCGTGTACAGCTATTACCCGCGTACGCAAAACGCGGCATTGAGAACCTGAATGCTGACACACCGCAAAATATTAACTTAAAAAATATAGGTCATGTAGTACTAATTAATGTTAAGTTAAACTGAAAGGGTCACAATAAAGATTTGCACGGATAAGCACCCACATTTGGTTCCATAAATGAAATTTAGGAGAATTTTGCTCAATGTCCAATGGTATATAAGGCAAATATTTTGTCTCATTAAACTTTGTTCTGTACTGTCTCAAAATTAGGTTTTCTAAAGAAATTATATGTTCATAGTTTGACCTATAAGTGGGAAGTTTTTTGTATATCCTGGTAAGTCAACTTCAAAAGATTCGCTACTAGACAGACGTATATGCCAAAATAACAAACGGTTCATAAAATAAACATACATAAATTGTTGAAAATCATTTCGTGAAAACTCACAATTTCTGAGTAAGTAAATTTGGTACTGGCTTAATATATCGGGTAATGATGATCATTGTGGAAAATTACTGGATTAATATTATGAACACTGATTTATTAACTAGTATTCAGTATATGCTCCGACGAGTCGTGTTATCGCTGCTGATTATGGCAACACGATGTCTTGTCCGAAGTAGTAATTAAAAAGTCGCATATTATATAGACAACCATTAGAACTGATTAAATTAACAACAATTGCTATTTTATTTAAGATAAATGAAAACCATAGGATAAAGTCAACTTAAATATTGGATATTCGGTGTCATTTGGTTATGTATGAAATATTAATTCATCTATATAAGTGATGTAATGTAATTCGGATATATATATATATATATATATATATATATATATATATATATATATATATATATATATATATATATATATATATATATATATATTGCCGGATTTCAGCTTCAAATATAAAACAGCGTCGTTTTTATGAGCTAATGTTGTCAATCAAATCAGACAAAGGTGAAAACACAAAATTCCGTTAAACTTCATTGTCTTCTTTTCAAAATGCTTAAGATATTAAAAGCCAATATTTGTTAATTTTCCAAGAATCATCAGGGGTCAATGAAAAATATTATAAATTCGAAATAAAATGCAATATAATTTCTTTATTCCTTAGTAGAATTTAAACTACAAATCAATTGAAATACCCATTTAATCGTATGGAAATTCACGAAATAAATAATTTGCAAAATCTTTGGGAAATGATGATTCCCTTGCTGATAACAAATGTGAGAAAAATTATTTCCTCCTTTTAGAGAAGGCATACGAGACATTTCCGGATTTCGTTCAAATTTGAGATTTTGAGCGAGCAAAATTTTGACTTCTATTTTTAGTTTTACTCATATTTCAATGGCTAAACTTTTAACATCAGACCTGCCTGTGACTAAATA